>JAZGTJ010010217.1:0-18377 GCA_036877575.1 Botia almorhae | reverse complement strand
CCCTGTTCACCGCCGCCAGCATCTTCCAGATCCCAGCCCTCCAAGACCAATGTGCCCAGTTCATGATCAGCCGTTTGGACCCTCAGAACTGCATTGGGGTCTTCATGTTCGCAGATGCCTACGGCCACCAGGAGTTAAGAGAGCGCTCGCAGGACTACATCCGCAAAAAGTTCCTATGTGTGATGGGAGAACAGGAGTTCCTTCATCTGACTAAAGAGCAGCTGGTCAGTATTCTCAACAGTGATGATCTGAATGTGGAAAAAGAGGAGCATGTGTATGAAAGTATAATCCATTGGTTGGAGTACGACTGCCCGCGGCGGGAAGCAGATTTGCCTGAGGTGTTTGCCAAATGCATCCGTTTGCCACTGTTGGACGAGGCCTTTCTGAGTCGTATCCCCCCAGCCTTTGGCTTGGCCTTGTCCAGGGATTCCTCAGATAAGGGTTGGATCAGTGACACGAACGGCTGCCCGCAGAGGCTGGGTATGACTGCATCCGAGATGATTATCTGCTTCGATGCGGCTCACAAGCACTCAGGGAAGAAGCAGACTGTGCCTTGCCTGGACATTGCTGTCGGGAAGGTGTACAAGCTGTGCAAGCCTCCCAATGACCTCAGAGAGGTCGGCATTCTGGTCTCATCAGAGAACGACATCTTCATCGCCGGAGGCTATCGGCCGAGCAATAGCGAGGTGTGTATCGATCACCGTGCAGAAAGTGACTTTTGGCAGTACGAACACGCTGGGAACAGGTGGCTTCCACGTTCGCCGATGCTGCGGGCACGCATCGGCTGCAAGCTGGTGCACTGCTGCGGGAAGCTCTTCGCTTTAGGTGGTCGTGTGTACGAAGGGGACGGACGAAATGCTCTGAAATCCGTAGAGTGCTACGATGCTAGAGACAACTGCTGGACGGCAGTCAGTCCCATGCCTGTGGCCATGGAGTTCCACAGTGCTATAGAATATAAGGACCGCATCTATATACTACAAGGTGAGTGGGTTTATTGCAAACTCACATAATATTAAGGTATGGGACACACATGCCTGTAATTTATTGTCCGTTGTGTCTTCTAAACTTTGCTTAGGTGACAAGGTCAGGAAGGTTAACCTCACTTAGCCTAATCAACAAAAGAGAGTTGTTACTTTATTTAAAAATTAGTTTGCAATATTAATAAGATGCTCATTTACTGCTAATTTATGTAAAAACTTTAGCACGTGCATATTAAATAAACTCACTGTTATATTAAAAATTGTTTTTTTAGGAGAGTTCTTCGTCTGTTTTGACCCTCGCAAAGACTACTGGGGGCATTTGCCGCCCATGAACATCCCTCGTACTCAAGGCTTAGCCGCCCTTTATAAAAACTGCATCTACTACATAGCGGGCATCTGCAGGAACCACCAGCGCACATTCACCGTGGAGGTGTACGATATTGAGCAGAACATCTGGTGTCGTAAGAGAGACCTCCCCTTTGACCAAGCAACCAGCCCCTACATCAAGGTCCTTCTGCTTCAGGGTCAACTGCATCTGTTCGTTCGAGCTACGCAAGTCATGGTAGAGGAACATGTGTTTCGCACCAGCCGCAAGAACTCACTGTACCAGTATGATGACGAATCAGATCAGTGGATGAAGGTCTACGAGACGCCGGACCGCCTCTGGGACCTTGGCCGCCATTTTGAGTGCGTGGTGGCCAAACTTTACCCTCAGTGTCTTCAAAAAGTGCTGTGAGGAAGGGAGATCGTGACTCAACTTATGCTGTTTGAAACAGCTGATCAATATTTTTACAGGAGACATTGGTGGGACTGCTCAATATATGGTGCTGTCTATGTCCCCGACACAAGAATTTGGGGAGAATCTTAAAGCGTTAATGGTTTCAATCAAAAACTTGAGGGTGCTGTTCGAAAAAGTACAACAGAAAAACGCAGTATTGCTTGTTTTACAGTTAGTAAAGTGAATCATAAGTGCAATTATTATATTTTTTGCGGATGTTGAGTCATTTCTGCTCCGTTATATCTTTAAGGTGCAAGTTTTTGTTGTTTTGGCTTGGGTTGTTGGCATGCATTGTTGGTTAATCAGAATATTTGATGTCTTTAAGACAAGCAGTATGTCATAAATAAAAACGAATAGGTGAAAAATAAATTTATAAAGCTATCAATATTCATACGGGTATGAGCGATTCCGCTCACTGTTAGTGTGAATACTGAAATTTTATTTCTTTAAAAATGTTCAGGTTTTCTGAATTATAAGTTGGTCCTCCAATGCTGCCTATAAAGAGACTGTGTTTTGCTTGTTATATTAGTTATTAGGGAATTTTGTTTAGAAAATGTATTTGGTTGCCAAGATGTACACACAGATGGCTGGTTTTTCTTTTGTATTTTAAATACTTTGGTTGTTTTTCTCTTTTTTTTTTTAAGTGAACTTGTGTGCTATGACATCACAGCAGTTTTTAATTTTCATTTTGATTCTGCTTTTATGATTTTTCATTGAGCCTAGCCTCCCACATTGAAACGTGTATCTTTGCAATTTCGCATCACCAGCCAGATATTTTAGTAAGGTTACAAGATTATACTTGATCTCCATATTGGAGAAGAAAAGTGATACCAGCTTTATGTGTAGCTGAAATCAATACTAGACAAATTCTTGACAGACAAACCACGGCAGAATAGGAGAAACCATCAGCCAGGTGAAGATGATGATAGGTGGCCAAAATGTGGATGCTTACATTCCACACAGATTTTTGACGGATTTCTCGTATGGGTGCCGTTTGAAAAATTGCCTCCGAAATGCCAAAACGGTTTCAAGGAATCTTATCCTGCAACCCATGGTCGCAATAACGTGTTCTATCATTGTTTATAGATAAAGTGCATTTGCGTGTCCCCTGATAAAGTTTTCATGAATAATTCCAGAAGAATGGTCTTTTTGCCGCAGTGGGCGGAGGTGAATACAGTTCAGAATTTTCAATCTGTCAGACGTGTTGCATTGTTCTTGTCCAGGGATGTAACAGTGTCTGTTCCAGGCGTGAGCAAAGACTACATGGAGTCTTAGAATACAGTTGATTTTGCACTAAGGTGCTTCAGCCTCAGTTTCTGCTTTTGCAAATGAATCCAGTCCTCCTATGTTCCAGTTTCCATGAAATACTAAATGATCACACTTTTTTTCCATCCCCTCATCTTCCAGTCTCATAGAGAAGAATATTTGTTTTTGGTGCTGTTTTTGACAATCTTGTACATAATTTACAGTGATTTCATTTCTCAAAGGGTTTGTCACGGCCAACGCTTCCAAAATGATCAGTCTTAAGTTATTTTTTCCTCAATGTTTTGTTTTTCTTTTCTGGCCTCATGTTTATTTGGTCATGCAGGTTCCTGTGGCACGCTAAGTTTGCACTACATTAATTCCTCCCTTGAATCTTTCAGCAGTGTAAGTACAGCGCTCTGTTCCCAGTCTCACAGACTTGATAAATGGGACACCTCCGATTGACTCCTGTTGGGTTTCTTTCGTTGGTGCCTGCAGTACCGAGCCTCATCTGGGGCTTTGGTTGAAGGGAAAGGAATGAGAAATTGCAATGACTTTGGCGCAGTTGATTGCGCATTTCACATACTTTGATACTCCGTAGCACAGGAACCAGAAACAGACTCTTCTCAGGATTTTTGTTAATACACAGTACTGTATTTAAATGGTGTGTTGTGTGTAATATACTGTACCATATGTTTGCTGTACTTGCACAGTTTTTTTACAGGATGTACGTTGTTGTCCTTTTCCCCAACTTGAAATAGATTTGTTTGTTTTTCTCTTTTCGGATAGATGTGTTCTTGTTAATTCTCCTGTTTGTAATATTTACTCTTAGTTTTTTTTGATTTTATGGTTTAGATTTTGCTCTAAGAAATTGTGAATCACAACACAGACTTTAATACAAACATTTATTCATTTTGTTTTACTTGTGTTAGCCTCAGTCTTAAAGAACACAAAGCATTACAGAATACAAGTTGTGACCGTGCTTCTTTACAACACCAGTCTGTCTGGATGAAAAAAAATACCTTTGAGAGAATTGATTTTTTTGTGGTGTTGGCTGCTGTGTGAACTCTCTACAGCCATTAGCTTTAGCCATTAGCACATTTTTAGCTTGAGTTTAATTTATCCACAGAAAATGAGAGGAAACCGTGTCTTTTACATTTTATTTGTGTTTTTGCTTTGCTTGTATGTTTGGTGTGTGAGTTTAGTAATTATTCATGATGTCTACTGTGAAATTCACCTTGCACATAATTTGACAATTAAACAATAAAAAGTTAAAGATTGGTGTTATGTTTTCCTACAGTGAGTGAAGAATTGGAAAAAATTGATTAATGTAAAAGAAAATATGGTGGAGTACAAAGTATTAAAAATCATTTATTTCATGATACTGTTTTACAAAAACCATTGGCTGCCTATTGCTGGCATAAATTCATATTTAATGAACATACAGTGTGACAATAGAACATAGACAATACAGTGTAAGCTTTGTATTCTTCAGCATTTTATTTATGGCTTTACTTGCATGTTCTGACTGGAAACATCCTTTACGGGAGATTCCTTTTGCCCCCAAAGTCATGGTGTCATTTACAAATGTTTGCCCCAATGCTACTGTATATTACACTGTTGACATATGAAGCAAAAAGGCAAGAGGTTTAGGAGATGAGGGAAAGTTTTATATTCTATGTTCCTAGCAATCTAAACAGCTTTAATGTTAAATATTATGATGCATGAGGAAAAATAAGGTGCGAGACTATATTTTGGAATGGTTCTTAAAGGTGCTTCTACTCTATATAATGTTTCTACCTTACAACAGAATACATCTTACAACATCTCACTCAGCATCACTTGTTTCTATTATTTTCTGTATACTTTCTAGAGCTTCAGATGGCCCCCTGTGGTGATTTAGCCTGTCTGTTCTTCCTCATACTTTTTGCTGTATGCAGGGGGTATGTGCTATTTAATATTTAACCGAAAGCTATTTATAATCGAATTAGGAGGGGAACTAAATATTTGTTTGCTTCTAAATCTGACAATTGAGGAAATCAACTTTTCCAACAGATCTTTGGTCTCAGAGTTGTGTTTTAAAAGCTAGATGATTTATTCCTTGCGGTATTTGGCTTTTACGTTGTATGGTGACATTCATTTGGACACAATTAGAATCATATTTTTTTATTGTGAATTTTATTTTTTATGACCTAAAAAGAACATTTAAAATATAGCATACAAGGTTACAAAGTTTTCATTTTGGCATCAGCAGCACATTGGAAAAACAAAATATTGGGAGCGAGAGTGAGAGAGAGAGAGTAAGAGAGAGAGTGTGTGAGACCCAATGGTCCCATGTGTAATAGCAGAGGCAGAGGGCTTCATCATATTGCCCTTGGCTTCACTTTTCCCAATGTCACCCTATATGCAGTAGAAGAAAGACAGCAGGAATACATCAGACACGGTTCCATTGCTTCTCTGCCACACACACGCACAAACAAATGCTCCCCACTGGAGCTCCATCATAAGCTCACCTGAGCAGCTTTGACTTTAGCCGCACTGTTGAAAGTGTAATGGAACAGAGAGCTCTGATACCACCAGAGAGCCCGCCTCAAAAAAAGCCAGACAGATGCAAAACTCGTTTCGCTTATATTCAGAAATCAATGCAATTTGCTTTAGTGAAATAAAAAGAAATACTCATTTTTTATGCTTTTCTCTTTTGTAAGGATTAGAGTCAAGCGCTCCTTCAGGAGAAGATGCAGTGCCCTGCGTGATTCGTAACCTGAACACATTTACAAAAAGCTTTTCAAGGTTATAAGCATTTGCAATGAAGGATAGCCGAACTGTTTGTCATCTGCTAACCATAATCTTTGAAAATGATCCATGTCTTCTAAACATGTAATCTTCCTTTTGTTTATGAGGGATGTCGAGTGACGAGAGATTGTATATTGGCTGATTTTCTAAGCCGCGGGAAACACTGTAATCACCACATTAGGCTGATGTTTTTTTGTTGTTCCTTCACTGTGACATTGTAAGGTGTATTAAAGATGATTTATCTAGAGTCCCAGCTAAAATCCAAAAGAACTTATTCTTTTTTTAAATCTACATTAAATTGTTTGTGTTTTCCAATTGTGCGAGCAATATGTTTCCAAAACTGTCCACATAACACAAAAAAAGGAGTCACATTATTTTCAGTAATCATTATTTATATAATCATTATTTTCAGTTTTTTTTTTACTTTACAGTTACATTAGGAAACTATACTTTCATCACCCAAATTAACATTCAAACTTTAAGCATTTGTTATTTTAAATGCAGAATAAGAAACTGTGATTGATTCACATCATTTTGCTGATAAGTTTATCTTTTTGCTCTGGATTGTTTCCTCAATATGAAACGTGACTGTGATTTAATGCGTCATCAGATGAGGGTGTTTATTACATATGGAGAGCAGATGAATACTGAAGTCAGATACTTATTTATTGAAGCCATTAACTATACACACACACGTGACCGCGTATTCTATATTCTACACTTTTCTTTAACCAATTAGTTTAATTAACTAGTTACATAAAGGAGGATTTGTTTATTCACATTATTATTAATAAATAAATTGCTCTGTGAACATAGATGTATTTCGTGATGATGTTTAATAAAATAAGAGGTTGCCACTCTTGTAGCTCATTGCCTTTTTTTATTTTGTAATAACAACATTGTTTAAAATAATATACTTTCTGGCACATATAAACATGCATGGCGAATTTAAATGTTAACTACTGTCCCTGCCAGACCGGCAGACAACAATGTTTAATGTTGCGCTAGCCCTTTAAATTGATATTTTCCTTTAACAGTTCATTTCACCCAAACTTTCAGCCAAACATGTTTTGGTCGATATCACCAGAGGAGATCACTGGGCTTTATTTAGCAAAAGCCGGATTTCCAGTTGCTTCTCATTACAGGGCCATTTGGGTCTATGTGAGCAGTTAAACTGTGTCTCCACAGATCAGGATGGTCCTAGCCTCCCGTTCTGCACTGAGGATACATGCTTAGGGAACAGATCATGGCCCCCATTTTCACTCTCTAGCACCAAGTGTAATTACATCTGTGCTGTCCCATTGCCCCAAGAGGGGAGTGTGGTGCATGTGCCAGCCCTAAAGATCCCCCCCAGTGAGCCTCATTACACAGCCTCAGCCTGGCTCAGAGGACAGCTGTAGAGATAAAGCATCAGTGGCCTCTCTAGCTACATGCTATGTCCCATAGCCTGCTGGCCACCTGTTTTTATATCAGGTTATTTACAGCTGTGACTGGAAAACTTTTTCCGTCGTTGATGCAGTTGTACAAACATAGAGTTACTACCGATGTGCAATCTGACTACTACAAACTCTGTGTATTGAAAATGACGATCTACGAACAATAACCCCTTCTAAAAATAATAATTTTTATTGTACATTAATTTATAACACAAATCTGAACAATATATTTAAGTAGTTGGTTTATTAGTTCTGCTTGCTAAAGCTAAACCTCTTTTTATAGACAAACATGGTGGTGGCAAGTCTCAGACTGGCAAACAAATAGTTATTGTTATTATTTCACAGTAAGCTGATTAGCGATAATAAAGTCAGACTGTTCTTTTAAACATGATGTTCCCAAAACTAATTTCCACCGAGAGCTTCACCAACATCTTTAGGAAGCCACGACTGAACTTGAGAACCGCTGACTGCCTCCATCTGAAAGAGATGTTGTCACTTCTCGAATTCTCAATTGCTTTCACACGCATCGACCTGCTGACAACAGTAGAAGATAATCTGTCTCAGATGTCTGTAATCCTGCTCCCTCATCAACTTTGACAACATGGAATATGGCGTTATGTGCTCTTGATTATCTCTGAAATTTAGATGTGAACAAAGCACATTAATCTACATGCAATTAAGTGATGTCATTAACACAGGAAGTCTCATATTCTGGAACGTACAGACATTGCTTTTCAGCAGAACATGACCGGTGAATAATAATTCCTGCTTTTAGGAATATCTGAAATGAACCTTTATTTCCCTTGATTGCCCCCCCCTGCTCTCTCGCTCTCCTTCTATCTTACTACCTCTACTAACTTTGTCTGTGGGTGAGGATAAATGCTCATTTGGAAGATGAGGCAGCATCAAATTGGATTTTTTGGTGGTGGAAGCAGGACTCAATGAATTGTCCAGAGCCTTTAATTTATTACCATTTAAATGGAAGAATCATTTCCGAAATTATTTCAGCTTCCGTTAATGAGTTTTTAGTTGCCAATGTGAAATGAGATGGAACCCTAATGTGCACAGAGCAGAATTGGTCTTAATTAAATCACAGACCACACCACATTTAGGAATAGCCACACTAGCTGTGGAAATGGGTCTCATTTTGTTTCAATCTTTATCTTTTACAGCCTTTGGGCTCTTCTTCAACTTTCAGTATTATTGGGAAGTACTTTTGAGCCAGTAGGCCCTCTAGCACATGGGCTGTCCATGGCAGGAAGTCTAGTTATCCCATGTGCTCTGGCTCCTGTAAACCGGTTCTGTTGTATCAATTTGGCTAGAAGGGGTTTTCTTTATCATGTTTATCACAGTTGATGCAACATAAATGGTAAAGTTTTCAATGTGTTTTTGCTGACATTTTTGGTTCAGGATTGATGTTTCATTTTCAATCGCTTCATCTTCTAAAAGCGAACCCACAACTGAACCCCATTTTTTAAATTCAAACTGATATTTAATGAAGCCTTTAGATATAATAAACTGTGTTAGCTGTTACAAGACACAGATGTTAACAGTGATTTATGAAACATGACTTTTCTGATTACATTATCGGTTTTAAATCATTTTCTCTTCTAGCTAATATAGATTTTAGAGGAACCCAAGCAGCACTCTCCAAGACTCTCAGAGAGGAAATTGCCAATAAAGATAAAATACAAAGGAATGATTTGCTGTGCCCCTAAACCAAACACTGTCACATGAATGAGTCACATGAATGAGTTCTCCTTCACTGTCCATTCTGTTATGCTTGCCAAGGTGAATGTGTTTGCCAGGCCTGGAACTGACGTATTGGCCAGTACCAAATGGATTCTGACTCAAATGTCCCATTTGTTTAGCCCACCTAGTCATGGGGTAGGCCTTGGATTTCATTCAACAATGCTCGGTGCTTTAGGGACAAAGTGGTTCTCTAGAAACGGTGAACTGGTACATGATCCTGCTAACCTGTTATATACTGCTACTCTTACAGTCTAATATTCTGTTTACAATACAGTAAAATGGAGCAGCGTCAAAACTGAAAATTTCATAATACTGAAATTCATAATGCTTACAAATATGATCTATATGACAACCAGAGCAAGTAAATAGAGTTGTTGTTTACTAAACAAAGTTTACCCACTTTTTTTTTTACCCAGAATGCCTTGATCCTCAAACTTCTAAGTCAACCATCATATTTCCTATCCACTGTCTCACCATAGGTATTAACTGCTTGCATGGGGCATAACAAGACAATGACATTTACCATGGCTGTAGGTTTCTTCTTCTCTCTCACTCTTTCCTCAAAGGAAAAGGTCACGCTTCAGGCTTATAAAGTAGTTGGAACGGAACAAAACAAACAAACAGAATCAGAGCAGAGCCAAAGTGCTATTTTCATTCTGGGGTTTGCCTGCCTAATGCGAGTACACAGAGGTAGTGCCCTACAAGGTGCTTTCCAGGGTGTCATTATTGCGAGACATTCCAGCAGAATTGGATTATGGTCGCGAGCGAGATTTCGCGGTGCTGCTTGGTGAAGGAAAGAAAGGCAGTAATTGGTCACGGTTATTTACCACTGTGAATCAAGCCGCCCGCTTCGAGCAGCGGTGTACGCCCGCTGGAGGATTTGGCTCTATGCACAAATTACTGAATGTTTTCTGTGGCTAAGTAGCCGGAGGTGTAATGAAGTCTCCTCTCGACTCACACTCACTGCTTCACTGCCGTCCCTATCGGCCAGCGATAAACGTCAGGAAGTGCCAGCACACTCTCAGACTGCTGACCAGCTCTGTATGTGTTAACATTATATCATACCTCTGATGGCCACCTACTTCTCACTGTTTATCTCGATTTGTTTAGAGATTTGTTGAGAAGTTTGTTTCTGAAGCCACAGAACTTTTCTGCCTCCCTTAAATTGTTTGAAAATGTAAGTCTTCCTATCAAATCGTCTATAGGCTTCCCTCCAAACCTTTCACTTCACCCTAAGGTCAAAGACGCCAGAACTAAGACAAGGAATATTCCCCAAAAGTGATTTCATGCCTGCATTTACTTCATGCAGATCAAGTAAATATGAACAAATTGAGTTTTTCTATGAATGTTTGTTTGTGTGTTCCAGGGCATTTATATCTCTCAAAGCTGAGTTCCAATAGTCTTGTGTCTTCACACTTTGGTTTGTTTAGAAAAGTCTGTGTGTATATGCACGGGAGGGATGAAGGACACACACACACACACACACAGCATATACTGTATACGCAAGCGGATCTGCTTTCAAAGCAATTTAAAAAGCTCTCTGTAAACCAAACACAAACAACAGTGGATATCAACTGACAGAAAAACAAAGGCTGACTGACTCGCATTGGAGCCGAGGTTTTGATTAGATAGAGGTTTCGTATCGGCAGCACAGGTAAAGGGGGGTATTGGCAAAAAGATCTTTTCAGAGGGGCTTTCATAGACAGGAAGTGGCCAGCTCATCAAATCCATTCCTGTGTTTTTCCCTTCTTAGCTTTGTAATGAGGTGGACTTTCTCTGGACCTGCTAGTTTGGTGTGACCCCTTTCTGAGGCCCATGTTTAATGAAGTAAATAAGCACAAATATACACATGCGTACCCACACAAACACACTTAAGCTCTCTAATCCTTAGGTCAGAGTCATTATATCCCCTCTTGCGCCTTGTTGCGACTGGCATTCATTTCCCACTGGCAAAACCTACAGGTCAAACTAATGAGGAAGAAGAGAGAAAATTGCAGTAATTAGCCTTTTGCTTTTCTGTGTCTTAATGGATCTCTGATCAGCCCTCCACTCATTAAATGCTTTTACCTGTGTGATAATTAACCAATGAATACTTTAGAAAACAAAGAGAAAAAAATAGAGGTGACCACCAGATAGAGACTCATTACCGGTGCACCAATCAAGCACTGGCCCTAATGAGGGCGCTGGTCATCATCACACACCACTAAACGTGATCAATCAAACTCTGCCAGTCAGATGTTTGGTGTGACGCAGAGCGAAGGGCAAAGAGAACGCCCTTATCATCATCTTTACAGCGGAAAAACTCATTACCTCACCATGTTCAACTGCAGGGCCAATGCAAATGATTTTTTAATGTATCTTAGCTCCTCATGTGAACTGGAAATGGGAGTTTCCCAAAGCACGGCTGATTGGATCTGCTCCTCATCACTGGTTTAAATTAATTGAGTAATCAAGTAATCAAGTACTAGTCATGTTTTCACTGGTCACGTGACAATGGCGGACCCCTTAAGGGCCCCACTAAGGTCCTGTATGGTATAGCCTACTCCTTGAGTCTAAGTGAGAAGAGACACATTCAATAATGTTCTAGGCCTTGGAAATGTATTTAACAACCCTGATATAAAACTACATTTAAACAACTTCCGGTGTTTGTTTCACATGGCACTTCTACATGGGAGTCTGGTACACCTGTTTGACAGCTACTGATGCGACTCGTATGGTACTGCTGTGCTTCCTCTTCACCATGAACTGCTACCATAACAGACAGCTAAATAGAGAGACAGAGCCAGAAGAGAGAGAGATGAACACTGAACAGAGACAAAGAGAGGCTCTACGGACTAAATCAAAGATTAACGGTCAAAAAACACAACACGTACATTGGCCACATTGAAAAGATTGATGTGGCCACAGCATTGTGTGACATTCAAATTGCAAAACCAACATCCTTCTTTATTAATGAACTGTATTTTAACAGATATGTAAATTGTTTCATAAAAGACAGCCGTCAATTACATCCGTGAAATTCAAAGAGCTTGTGCGAAAACATGCCCAATTAATTTATTCTGTTTTGTTATTAAAGTCTGCTTTATTTTTTTGTATTTGTTCTGCTAATTTGTGCAAATTGTGGTTTTATTTGTAATTTTAATGTTGTTCATGCTAACACACATTCTAATGAAAGTGTTGTCCCTTAAAATACATACAGTGTGAAGTCAATTCAGATTCAAATCAAACATTGCATCGCATCATAGCAGTTTGGTCTTTTCTATCTTTTTAACAAAAATTTTAATATTTGACATGGTTTGAAAAGTCGATTACAATGTGATGATAATGAACACCAGAATACCTAAAAAAACTAAGAAGGATACTTAAAAAAAAACTGTCCCAAGGACAAAAACATGGTGTCAAATCAGAATTTACTACGCCGTCATGACTGTTTGGAGCTTTGCTCAATTTTTCACGTCAATTAGAAAGCTGGGTAACAAGTTTGAAATGTCATAGCTAAGGGCGTGACTAACTAATGGAGCAAGTCCCAGGTGTTCTAAACCAGTAGCTTGGAGCGGAACACACACACACACTCTCTTTCTCTCTCTCTGTCTCACACACACACACTTTCTAAAACATTCAGCAAATTGCCAAGGCAATAAATTAGGCAGGTCCTGTTCAAGGTTTGGGGACAAGGCAAAGGACGCAGGGATAAGCCCTTGAGATGGAGACAAGCCTGCTTGCTAGCCGAGTATGGTTGTCTCAGCTTGATTTCCTGACCTCTCCACACCCTTTGTGTTTTTCTTTTATGTCCCCTACCCTTGCCATCCATCCCCTGGTGCTGTGGTTCGTAAGTGTTGTCCTTCATGGTCTTGCTTTTAGAGTTTTCCTTTTCATGCATGTCCAAAGGTTATTAAATGACCCATTCCACAACATTTATCCATACTAAGACTTAAGAGCACTGGACAAGAGATCAACTCCATCATTTATGGCACCAACGAGCACAAATTTGTTCCTGTATAATGGTTCGCTTTTTACAGAGCTGTTATAGGATCGGTTTTGACATTTCATAATCTAACCTGACATGATAATTAAAATAATATAGGGATAAACTAAAATACTTTCTTATACGTTTTTTAATTTTGTAAATAAAAGTTAGGGGTGACATCAGGGGCCAAAATATTAACATAAAACAATATAATACAATTATACACAAATATAACATATTATGGTTGACGCCACATTCGTGTTGTGTGTCATTCAACCAGCGGCTAATATCTACAAATGGCTGAGAATGGAGGTGAGAGTCCAAGATCAGCATTTAGACTTCCTGTAGTCTTCACGGGTCCCTGCGGAATGATGTAACATCACAGAGGAAACTGTACGAGATGACAAAGAGGGCTGGAGCTGCAAAAAGAAAAAGTGAAATTTAGAGTGTATGTGTCTGTACACAAATGCCAATGCGATTGTGTGTGCCTGCACCAGCCTGCATGTTGCTAGGGGAGGTTTTGAAATACTGCTTCATCAGTCACCATACTGTGTGTGTCCCATCTCTGCAATAGGGGAGGAGATGAAAGTAATTTAATGTACATCTATAATTAATTCCTTCTGTGTGTGTGTGTGCTGGTGGCGGTTGACCTGGGCCGTGATGGGGCTGCTGGTGATGGAGTGTATTTATTATGTCCTTTTGAAGGAGGTGGCGTGATGGGGCGCAACCCAGTGACACTGTAGCGCAAAACTCATCAGTCCTGCCGTCCTGTACTGGGTTACGGCATAAATGTGGGACACTATAGAACTGAAGTGGGACCCTTGTTCTCTCTCCAGTTCTCATGTCCTTTCCAAAGCAGCTGTCTCCATTTATATTTATGCATTTTGCAGATGATTTTATCTAAGAATGACTTTCAGTGCATTCAAGGTATGTACATTCTATCTCTTTGTGTGTTTGTGTGCCTTGCTAGCACAGTGCTCTACCAGTTGCTCCAGGGACACTTGTCTCTTCTAAACATCCCTATTTTCAAATGTTATATATAAACCCTCATTAGATTCACAACATTGCTTAAAGGTGACAAAACCTGTCATTGACCTGTCAAAATCTCTGTAGCAGCATTAGTAGAAGCATTAGTCTCTGCTAATATCTGCAGTAATTAATGCATGGTAAACAGATGTTGAAAGAGGTCAGCTGGCATTAGACAGGTGTGAAAACAGGTAACGACGAGCAGACCATCTCTTGGGCCTGTGCTGGCAAGCCCACCATCCCCTCCAACCTCCCCATGCCTCTGTCACTCTCACAGTTCACATTCACTCAGTTTCTGAGTTATCTATAACTTACATGCTTAACAGGTTGGTTTAAACGCAAGATTAAAGCAATTCAGACAGAAATTACAATTCTGCCATTATTAACAACTTGCCATTGATTTTCTTCCTTGGAAAAGACATTTTGAAGGAACATTCATGTACGATCTGTTTTTAAGTGCTTGTGATGGTGGTGTTATGTTTTTTATATCCTTAGTTATTGTGCGCTTTTGCCGTACAGAAGGTTTCCTTTTGGAATGAACTGACTTGTTAAGCATAATCCTAAAACAAAATGTAATTTGAAGCGTGTTCAAACCGCTCCTCTATTTAGAAGTCCATCTCAGTCTTGGAAACAAGATCTGTGTTGCTTGGAATGATGAACTTAATATCAAGCGGTAATTACCTCATTGTGTTGAGAAAATGACCTCATTGCCATCCAGTTGTTGATCACTGACAGCTACAAGCACATGCACTTCTTATATTACAAGACTGTTGCAACAACATCCTTAAAATGCACAAACACACATACACACACCAATGCTGTGGGTATTCTGTGTCACTTAACTAACTCTCAGCAGAGCTTGTTTTTACAGTGGAGATTATTTGATGTAATTGGGCCCTCTGTGGTAATGACCTTGCATCTTTTTCCCCTTCCTCTCCAAAAACTGGAGAAGGGAAATCTAGTTTGACATGGAGCCCAGAAGATGTATTACGATTCTATGGTAACTGCCTGGCACAATAAGGTCGCCGCGTAAGTGTTTAATTAGAGTAAGCGAGGCTGTCCCCAAAGATAGAAATTTTATTACCTTAATATGTCATAAGAAAGATTTACCAACACAGAAAGAGGGGGCATTGGAAGATATAAAAATGACTTATTTTGCAGTTATGCTGTAATTACACTTAATAATGTGCAGCCATAATAGATGTGTGTATGGAAAACCAGGGTTAAGACACAAATAATCTGTTATTTAAAATAAGCCATTCCTTTTGCATCAGGTAGATGCTGCCTGCTCGCCTACTTGCGTGGACATTAGAACTGCTGTAAGCAACGTGCAAGTGACGCTAGTGGCACCGAAGTAAATCGCAAAAATAATGACTATTCCCGAACAGGTTTCCCAAAACTACACCCTGTCTGTCACTGCTCGTCATACAAGTTGTCCCACCCTTAAACTCACACTATTGGCTAATTTACCTTAGTGTCCTAGTGATTGGCTAACACATGCAGTGTGCTGTTAGATTTTGTTTTCCAGGTGTACAAAGCTTAAAGCTGTCACAGACACAAATATGTGATTTCTCAGAACACCCGTTAATTAATGAAGATATTTAATGAATGGCGTTTTTAAATAATATCAGCTTTCAAATAAAAGAACTAGTAATGTGTTAATCTAACTTTATTTCAAAGTAAAACCCTCACCTCAAATATTCATCTTGCTAAACCGTCATTCACCATTGATTGACTCCAAAATCAAGGGCGGATTTATCGGACACTAGAGGTCAGTATTGCTCCATCATACAGAGGAACTTAGCTGAAACGTTTTGAATGCAGATTTTGTTCTGAATTTGGTCACAGGTGTTTTCTCTGGCAAGATATTTAGGGGGAAGCAGTTGGACAATCCTGCCGCTGAGAAAGAACATTAGCAGTGAAACGTAAAGTAATCTTAATGCAAGAAACACTTAAAGCTGTGATCTTTGATACTAAAATAAACAACACGCTCAAAGCAGGTTTGACAGTGAAATTTAACCCAGATCACTCAGCCTTGGACTAAAATATTAAACTTGCCTTCTGTAAGAAAATCTACATGGTAATATGCAAATAAACTATGCAGTTTTGAGTGACAATAGTTTAAAAATGTATTTAGACCCAAGGTTTAAAGACATTTATATTCATGAAACAGCTATGTAAATTCAAGCTGCTGTAGTTATCTATCGACCCTTTGTATCGGTTGTATCCGACATTTTTGGGCAGATTAAAATGTTCCTCATTTGAGGTCAGATAAGGCAAATTGAACTTGTTTGCTGGGTGGACCATGCAGGCTACTTTCCACAATTACACTTCAAAATAAATGACAGTCTTTGACTTTATATGCCAATGTTATTAATGGCAAAACAGAGTCTCAGTCTATTCTAGATTCAAAAGCAGGCAGAGGATTCAAATTCAGAAGGGAATACATGACCATCCCCCCCCCTCGGCAATTGATTGGCGAGGTGTTGTTGTCAACATTAAGATTTGATTACTGCTGACACGATGGCCAGAGTGAAAAACAAAGTCGCGTAACGCCCCTGATGCAGTGTGCATATTAAATATAGCTCAGATCCTGTCGCTGTAATTAATCTGCTGGTGCGGTTTATGAATATCCTGTCAAAAACTGAGGACCAGAGCAGCACAGACAACACATGTTGATTAAATGCTTATTCATCCACTATTCTTTATGAGTTTAGCATTGTAGCATTTTAGCTTCATGTAAACTGGCTTTATAAAAAACAAAGGCCCTAAATTCCTCATATACCTCAATATATTGATAAAAAAAACTGGTTTCTGTCTTTAACATTGGCAAAGAGTTAGTAAACATTACGTATTATTTTGAATATTAAATAGGTACCATATGATATTGGTACTTTATCATACTTATGTTTACAACAAAAACTATTTTGAAATACATTTGGAGCTTTTCGTCTTTTTATTTTCAAACGTACTATATTGTCAGAGTTTTGATTGGTTTGACCAGCTGTCAATCAGCCATTCTGGTCTTTACGTACCTCGCCCGTACATCGTATTATATGGGCTGCCGAGTCCACGACTCGTCTGAGCGCTCACATTCAGAAGTTGCCTGTATACAAGCCACTTATTGCCGTGTACACCTCGGGTCAAAACCGCTGCTCTCACAATTGTTTGAAAATAGAAAAATGTTCTTTCAGGCATTAGCCCTACAGAGCAGTTTTGTCCCCTTTTTCTCCTTACAGAGGAGAAAATGAGTGATTCGGCTGTATCTGGGCTCCTTCCACACTTTCTGTCATTTTCAGGCCAGCGCTCCCTGGAGAGTCCTGCAGCCGTAGGCGTGACATATATAACGCATGGACTCTGTCACGGCGCCTCTTTTTAGGATAGCCCGCTTTGCTGCGGGAACTTTAGCTTTATGTAAATCATATTAATAAATTTGCGCCACAGTTGCTCACAGGATTTTCCCTTACGTTACTGGAGGGTGACATGGGCGAGCCGTAATCCGTTTTGTTCAGTTCCGGCTCACTGCGGAGTCCTCTGTGTACGTGAACGATTGTAGTGCTGTGTGTCTGTATGTTCGCATGTGTGTAGTCTAATATAATCTTTAAGATTTACAATCACCCAACAGCATTTACTGCCACTATAATAATAACAACAGATAATATTATAATAACAGAGGAGAAAAAATATTTATTAATTTGAATAATTTATTCATTTACCTATTTGAGACCTAATTTACACCCTCAGCACTTGCAAATTTCATTTAAAACAACTATTCCAGCCTTGTTTACTGAGTTAAAAGCTTGAAAGTATTTCATCGGTAATGAACGACGGGATATGAGTGATGGATGGATTAAAACTGCTCACATGAAAGCTAATTACAAATGTAAATGTGTCTAAGTGGTTGTTGTCCTCTTTGTGTAGCAACATTCGCCAGTAAGGAGATATATGTAAGGGTGAAGTGTGAGGCTGGTTCGAGACTGGGTTACTGGTTGAGACTTTTTTAAAGCTTTGTCGAATTAGTCATTACTGTTTGCGCACACACGCACACACACACACACACACACAGTACAGTTATCAAAGCTGTGTTAATACAGGGACATTAATAAGCACCCCACAGGGTTAAAGTGTAAAACTGTGCTAAAGGCACAGACCTGCCATGAGCTCAGACTTACTAACAGCACATACATTTCTTTGCTGATAGATTTCTCTTGTTGAAATAGGTTTGTCTTGTGGAAATAGTATCGTCAAGGTTGATTTTTTTCCACTGTGCTTCCGCCCTGCCATAAAAAGTACAGAATAAAATATCAGCTTGTAACAGGTACAGTCTTCAAAAGTAAGTGACATTGAATCTCATACTCAACCAATCCCTCAAGGCTCTTTTTCCTTTTTATATTATTTTTTAG
>JAZGTJ010010216.1:0-18377 GCA_036877575.1 Botia almorhae | reverse complement strand
TTGCAGAGTTATTTTCTTAACGTGGATGACAAGTTTAAATTCTAAACAACTGCTGTAAGCACAAGCTACAAACGCTGCACTATCTACAGTAACCGGATCTTCTTTTTTATGTTTATGGATTGCTGCTTTAATTTAGGATCATTTACAATTACAGTAACAAACAAACACTTTCTTAATAACGATATCTCGCAGGAATGCAGTTGGCTGGAAAAGAGAGTGGTAGAGCGATGTCGGTCACGCATAAAAACATCACTTGGTCAGAAACAAAATCCAACTGGAATTTCTCAGACTGTTTAACCTACAACAAACTGTCGCCATGAATCATTGTTTACATGAATGCGTTTTTCATAAGCGTGCTCACAGACAAGCCCGGTGTATGCTGAACGGCCAGACGGAGAGCTTTTATCTTATCATTGATTAACTGTCTGAGAGAAACACAGTATTACTTACAGTGGAGTACAGCGGATGTTTCAAATCCCAAAGACATTTTACTGGACCACTAAATACCACATGTGCTATATTGATGAAGTCCTAACCAACCCTGCGTTTAACAATAAATGTACTTCTGATCAAGGGCTATTAATTAGCTTTGAGTTAGGTGATGTTTTAATGACGCCTCTCTGATGTTTGACCTGTCAAGCATATGGATTATTTTCTAATTAAACGAATGAATTGCGGATGCGATGCACTCTTACCCCACAGTAGTCGTCTCCGTTGAAGATCTGAGGGGGCAGAGGATTGCCCTTCTCAGGTCGTTTCTTCTCAGGAATGTTCTGGTACATCCACAGCCTCTGATCTTCAAGCATGGTGATGTCAACCTCTTCGAAGCTGATCCGGTTGGCCTCCAGAAAGCCCACGATGGCCTGCTGACGTTTCTTCACCTGAAGAATCACACAGTGATAAACCTCAGAACATTTATTTAAATTATGTCTGATAGCTATCAAAGGCTAGTCACGAATCGAAACTTCAACATGAGCAACATGAGGTAAGCTGTAGTGCGTCAATATTCAATTGAAGCTGCAATCTGAAACGTTTGCCTCTCTAGCGCCATCTCTGTTTGAGACATAAAACTGCAGGTTACTTTATGTACTCTACGGATGTTGCAGTCAAATGCGATGGTGAGACCACTTTGAAAATTACTTGTTCAATATGTAATTTTGGTTTATTTTCTAAATTAAAAATGCAGATTGCAGCTTTAAATAAATATTTATGCAATGAAACGGTATCATATGTGCCTAATTTGTGTCTTAGTGGCTTTCAGATGTTTTTTAGGCACAAATAGTGTTTTTATGACCCTGTGTGGTATGTAGGTGTATATTTGTATGTACGTGTGCATACGTGTTTAGGTCCATACTAAGAGCACACGCATGACAAGCACTGAAACTCTGTGGTTTCCATTAGCCAGAGGTGGGAGGAGAATACTGCTAGACAAAGAGGGATTATTCTGGAAGTAAATGGAAAAATACAGCTGAGACTTCAGACACACCCTAAAAATGATCAATGTTTTTTCCAAAACCAGAATATCACAATATGCAAAGCACGCTCAACAAATCGACACCATGGAAACAACAATCACACGTTGTGTGTCTTTGTACATGCGAGTGTCCATTTGTGTGGTGAAAAGCTGATTTGAATATACAACACTCTATATTCCTCTATACTCTATATTCCTTATGTATTTCAACTCTGCGTAAACTTTTTGTCCTTTTACCCACCTTCACCTGTTATGTTTAGTGAGTCCCTTTCAATTCAAAATAGCGACCGAAATAGGTTTTCTGAAATTATTTACTGCATATTAAAATCGAATAGCCTTGAACACTTTTTTACTGGGTTTAACTGCCTTAGCTTAACGAAACGGAGTAAAATGTTTTAAGATAACCAAGCAAAAATACAAGTGTGTACCCCTTTAAATCTTGAAGCCATCACCACACTTTAGCTAATGGAATGACTATATGTAATCCATTAGCTAAAGACATATGCGCACATTATCTCCTTACCGACTCCATGACTGACTCTTAAATCTAAGCACCTAACTAGATGAGAACTAGTTTCAAACCAAGAATACACACACGTATTCTGGCAATACCACAGTGTGTTTTTCTGAGTGAGTGTCTTTGGATGTGTGTCCATGGGAGGAGAACAGATGGAAAACACACACAAAAAATCCCCTGCCTTACATTATATTACCTCACCTACACAGCTAACAATTTTAGCTTGTAAGAACATTTCCTTAACGTTTCCATTAAGTAACAAAAATGTTAAAAATGTTATTTCGAAAGTTCAAGGAACAAAACAGGATTCAAACAGAAGGATTCAAAAAAGTTTTTAAATGTTGTATTAACGTTATTGCTTGGTTTTAGAAACGTTATTTAAACATTTTTTCTGTAATGTTTTTAAAATGTTCCACTAACTTAAGAGCAACTTTTTAAATAGGACCTATAAGTTCTACTGAAACGTTCTAATAATGTTACTGCAAGAATGTTTTTGATAACTTTGGGAGAACTTAGGGAACGTTAGCCAGCATTAAAAGGATGTTCCCTGTTAGTTGGATATCTGTCTCTTGCTCTGCTGACTTTGCAGATTGTGTTGCTGGGTGCTGCCTGCAGATTTGTTCAGACGAATGCTGTCACTGTGGTGAATATAAACACACACACACACACACACACACACACACACCTGTGTGCATGTGGCAGTGATTTACAAAAGCAGTGAGTGAATCACATGTCAGCGTGCCATTAAAAGACAGTAAGAATTTATACGTAAAGATAAGGGAGAGCTCTATTAAACATGAAACGCTGTCTGTGTGTTTAAAGCTCTATAAAACTCTCGTCCAGATAAACCGAGAGCAAGACAATACATGTTCTTTAGCTTTGTGTTGATCCCTGCACAGCCTCACAATGCAGCTGTTGTTTCTTCCTCAGAACAAAAGACTGAAGACTGTGATTCTCTGTCTATATGATTTAGTTTAAGAACTTCGATGTAGAATGTAGACGTCGACTTGTTAAACAGAAGATTTGAAATGAAGATTAAAAAAACTCTTTTCTGTAGATGCTGCCTTACGATCAAAAACTCAAACCCAAACCAACCGGCTGAATTTCAGCGAAAAAGGGTCAAACTAGTGGAAATGGCTGAACTAATATATGCTGAGGCAGAAACATACATTGTACTCTGTTCTTGTCACTAATGTTTTTCATTTAAACAAAAATTTTTTAGGATGTCCTCATTTGTAAAAACACTATAAAAATATAATTTTTTTTCAATTGTAAAAATTCAGATAGTTTTCTGTTAGGGTTAGAGTTACATTATAATGTTTATAACTAGCTGTGTATAAAAACAACAGAAGTCTATGGAACGTCTCAATTTAGATAAGTGTGTGTGTGTGTGTGTTTAGAGGAAAACAATCCTCCGGCATTCTGAATCACTGAACACAATTCAGTCTTACCAATCAAACGCTTTTAGCACTGAAACTGAAGTATCTCTGCTCAGCCTCTCACCACTGATCTGTACTGATGGGAAATCAGTTCTGTCCACTGCATGCATGTATACGCTTTAAACAGTGGGAGGTGAATTAGTTTAATGAGTGGAAAAGGTCAGTCAGGGGTGAAACCTTTATAATCCCACTCTGACCAAAGCTTTTGTGTGTTAATGTAAATCACACTGTTTGGCATCACACTGGATTGTGGGTAACTCTCACCTACATTCATTTGATCCTAAAATCTGCTTTGTCATTGGTCTACTGCACAGCACAGATTATAGATCTCTCTTTAAATACAGAGTGGCTTTTTTCAACCAGCGTCCACTCAACAAATACAGACATCCTCAGAACACAAAACACAGCTTACATAATGAACACATCTGTAAACTGTACACACACACACACACACAAACACATCTTTCAGACCAACACATGCCTGTTTATTATAACTGTCACGTTTCATTTTTTATTCCTAATGGTCAGTTTGTTTGTCATCCACAAATGGACGTGTACGTTGGTATATTTACTACATTGTGAGGACCAAACGTCCCCACCTGTTGCCCTTGTGGGGACATTTTTGAGGTCCCCATAAGCAAACAAGCTCATGTCATACAGAATGATCTTCTGATCTTGGTGTATGGGGATAGAACATACAGTTTGTACAGTATAAAAACCATTATGTCTAAGGAATGTCCCAATAAAACACGAAAACCAGTGTGCGTGTGTGTTCTGATGATGAGTTTTAAAAATAGCCCTTTTTGGGTAAACAACTCTGGGTTTTGTAGAAATAAGGAGATCGCGGAAATCAGTGCATAACTCATCTGAACCATTACATCATTCCTCTAGTATTAGGGCACAATGATGAAAGCGGTTCATCTGATAATACACACTCTTTAACTCCACATGTGAACTGTAAAATACACAGTGAGTCACTCCCCAAACACACACAGTTCTTCTGATAGCTACCAAACCCACACACACAAACTGGATGACATTAAACACAGGAAATAACAAATAAACACAAGTGCCCCTCCTGGGCGCTCCCTGTTCGTAACCAGCCCATAGCAGAACGGTCCAAGTCTCTCATCTACTCATTTAAAGATCTAAAAATCAATGTCACCCGATCAGCCGGTTAAAAGGCTGAAATACAATCTCTGCTCTGAAAGGATCCGGACATTTCCCCTGCTTTCCCCGAAGGCTGCATTACCGAGCGATTCAAACCGAGCGGATGAGATTTTGCGAGGCTGGAGTTGGCGGTGGGTTTGTTTGTACTGTAAACACGCACTTTGTTCGGCCCCGATGAACAGGTTTTGTAATGTAAGGTTTGAGGCTGTGTGAGGAGGACAACAGCTTTGGATTATCTCAAATCAATTACAAACCACATGTAATAATCATCAGATTAATTAAAAGAGTATTTGAATAGTAGTTGAATAGACTGCGCGTCCGTCTGAGTTGCGTTGGTTACGTAACCAAATGTATTTTAGATGCATACAGTAAGTCAAAATTGTTCGGAATGTCATAATTCATAGCTATAACGCACAAATCAACGCGTCTGGTAGGTAACGTAATGGTAATGCAGTCAAGCAAAGTTATTTATAGAAATAAATACATACGTATCTGCGTACAACAATTATTGAATTATTAGGTTATATTATAACAATTATAAAAATACAACAATTATTGTATAGAAGATAGTTATATTGACCACAATTACGTGCCGAGATATAATTGTAGTCACAGAATAAAGATTAAATATCAAGGTGTCGTTTCTGTCTGGCTTCAGTTGTACAGTTTCACTCTAATGCGCGGTTATGAATCCAGACCCAACACAACACTCACCGCGACAGACCCGGACGAAGAGGCGATATACACCCTTATGACCATAATCCTCACTCGCCTTTCAGAAAGGCTGGAAAACGTGTCGCTCTTCCTTTCTGTGGACTTCTTTGGACCTGCGGTGGCGTCAGCGTCACCCTTTGAAATAAAAGTGAATGCGCGCTCCCCGTGTGCTATAATAAAGCCGAGCTCGCTCCATCAGTGCACGAGAAACTCACAGCGCTTATCTTCCAGCGCTGCACTTGAATCATGGGAAATGTAGTTTTCATCTCCTACCCTAAATTAAAGAGGATCCAGTCAAAATGATGTAAAGAATCTCTGTGAGGCATACTTTTTGATTTTTTGGATTAGCGTCTAGTGCAAATAAAAAAGTTGGTACTGTTGTAATATTAGAGTGAAAATAAAAACGTTTTTTTATTTTTTACATTTTATATTATTTATTAAAATTAAAAGTAAACGTTTTCTTAGCTTTTTAAGTTAAAAATCGTTCTGTTTAATCATAAGTTTACAGGACAAAAAATAAGCTAAAACCTATACACTGAAACCTGTTGGGCTACCTGAAATTATATATTATATATATATTAGGTCAAACACTGTGTTGTGGTTCATTGTTGCTTCGTTATCACTTCATTGTCACGTTTGGTAACTGATAACAAATGTGTTGTTGTGAGTTGTTTTCAAATTAGTTGTTATTAGTTGAAGTTAGAAATAAAGTAAACTGCAATTTTATGTTTCAAACAGAGATGGCGATGCAGAGGCAAAGTTACGGATTTCAGCTTTAGGTAAGGAAGCGAAACACGACTAACTCATGTACTTCACACGCATGGCTATCAGTGTCACTGTATTGTCAACCGAACTCAACAAGCACTAACTAACTGGGGCGGTGTACGTTGTCATGGCGACGCGTCACCATGACACCGGTAGCAAAGGCGTGTATTCCGAGATTTCACAAACTCCTTCATTAAATATTCACATGTTCCTGCAAATCTCCAGATGACGCTCGATTAAAAGACAGACTACTAAACGACCGCACAACCGTTTTCTAACCGTGTCGTTTTGTCGCCTCTTCAGACGAGTGTTGCCATAGTTGCACGACATAATAACAGCTAGTTCGGTATACGGCTAGCTAGCGAGTTTGGGAGCCGTTAAGACAACACCGTTTCTACCCATCGTACAACACAGATATGGAAACTTAAAAAACAAGTAACTGGTAAGTGCTTTGTAAAATAATCTCAGTCGAGTCGTGGCAGTGTGCTGGCCATTTGTTTTGTCACATAAGAGCACGCAAAGTGACGGCAACCAGGTACAAAATAATTAACACTCGCAGTTTAAGCATAAATTCATTCAAAAATGTGTGTTTTACTGTGACATGCGTGGTAAAAAATCATTTGAAAGGTGTTAAAATTAATATTAAATGCAGATTGAGACTGTTTTGTTTTAAATAAAGACATATAAAGTTAACCAAACAGTAGTTAGTTTTGACACCTGTAGTTTCGCTAACCTGATAACTTCTTCATTATGTATTATCCGTCATCATCTTTTGTTATGGTATTAGGCAACAGAAATGATACTGTTTCGTTATTGTAAGTTTTCCATACGTTCGCGGTTTCATAATATACATTTTAATGTCATCATATGAAATGTATAGACGAAAACGGGTCTTTTTTGTGCCCTGATTTGCGTCAGTAATATGGAAACAATGGGATTAACCGGCGGTTGTTATATTGGGATGGTTTCTAAGGTCACTGCATGTTCTTGCACATAGTCTCATTGCTTCATGCTTGTTTATCACAATTTATGGAAACGTAAAAGGTTCCTGTCGTCTGATTCAGTTAATTACAATGTCTGCTAATGTTAATCTGTAAATATAGTCTGTTTGTTTGTCCTGCGGTGGTGGCCTCCAGATTCATAATCTAAAAACAGATTAAAATAAACCACACAGATGTGAAAAGAATAGCCTGATATTTGTTGTCTTCTGAGTGATAAGTTGTTCATGATCATGATTTATGAGGACACTCTGACCCATGACATGTTTGTTTTGTAACCACATCTAATCTATATTAATTTTATTTAATGAAGACCTTTTAAAGTTCTATATTTTAATCTTGTAATTTTCTTTGAATATTTATTTACACATCTCCAGTTGGGCTTATTCACTTTTAAGAGCAATTAGCATTGCATTTCATAAGCTTTGAGTGATAAGCGTTAAGTGAACTGATTGAGGCATCTCAGCGTATGCCAGATCTAAGCATTTCAACCAAAGCGGGAGGTGAAAGGGGAGTCGTAATTGAATATGTTTAGCATACCATTAAATGGGGAATGATGCTATTATCTGCTTACAAAGGGCAGACTGAGTCTCCATGGTGATTTTGAAGCTGAGAGGTCATCATGATTCTGCAGATTCAGAGACAGAAAGAAGAAGCAGGACTTACAAAATCATCACAAATCTTGTTTATTATATTATATGATAACCGTCTCCTTCAGCGAATGTTTTTATTGTGTCTAGCGGTGCAAAATTGCCATTTTGTTCTTATTGCCGTTTGGAAATTTCATGACCAACAGAAATATAATATATGCATTTACTTAAACCAAAAACATATAAGTACAATGTAAGTTTAACTTAAACCATAAACATAAGTAAAGCTACATATCTCGATGGCTTATATTCAAGATTTGTTCACGCATGCTGAAATAATACTAATGTTCCTAATTTTATGGCTGAATGCAGTGACAATATGGATGAGTATGTTTAAGCCTCAGTACCAAACAAAAATGACTTTGGTTTGAAGCAAATATTAAGTGAATGTTTATTGTTTGTTGTTTTTGATTGTTTATTGTTTGTGTTGTTTGTGAGTGTTTATTGTTTGTGAGTGTTTCATGTTTGTGTTTTTGTGAGTGTCTATTGTTTGTGGTTTTTGTAATTGTTTATTGTTTGTGGTTTTGTGAGTGGCGAGTCACGATTCGCTCAAAGCTCCTCTGCAGCTACACACACACACACACACACACACACACACACACTTATTTACAGCCATATTATGTATATGTGTTGTTAAATTGATGCAGATTTTGTGCATTATTTGCTGCTGAATTGCATGTCGACCTCAGTGCTTTTCCATCTCTAATTTGCAACCATACCGAGCTATGCAGACGGCATTCTGATTTGTGTGTTTGCATGTATGTGTGCTGCTTATTAATTGTGAGAGAACCCAGAAGCGCCTCTATCAGTGACACCTTCAGTCCGATCACAAGCCTAATATAAAAACATTTCGTATCCATTGCTTTTCACTGTATTGCAGAAGACATGGACCTGCACGAAGACACTCATAAGAAATCAGAGCACCGATCATCCCACAGTGATGGGAAGGTCTCAGAATCTTCTTTACAATCCGGAAAACCAGAGAAATACTGGAAAGACATAGAGGGCTCGGCTGGGGATCGGGCACGAACCAGAACGCGCGATCCAGTCAGAGATCCGGATCGTGATCGCTGTTCAGACGGAGAGCGCAGCAGTGCGTCCCTTTACTCTGATGATTATGAAAACATCTCGCACTCTGACCAGTCTCTCTCACCGCGCTCTTCATCTCCATCACCACATAGACGAGGAAGATCTGGAAGGGTGTCCCCCAGCCCTTTACACAAAACAGGTACAAACACACTCTATACAAATGCATCATATTGTTGACGAGCTTTTCTTTCTTCTCCTTGGCTTCCATGTTATTACAAGCTCATTGCCAGCGTACTTGTCCTCATCACCAGATTCATTTTCTAAAATGTTCATGACAGTTTCAGACCCAGTTCTCATTATTGCAAAAATTTCATTACCATAACTGTATTTGTTTGTAAAAAGAATGATATATCATTTAAATGTCAGGTAATTAAATCGATTTAAATAATTATATGCTTTTTAAGTTGTTCCAAAAATAGGGTACAATAGTCCTCATTTGCTTTATGCACAGTTTAATTTCATGATGAGTTTTCTTTTGGTTTTGGTGTGAATATGACCTCGACATGTTTGTGTCCTGCAGTACCACCAATGACCAGCAGATTGCATAAAAGACGAGTTTAAAGTACATGCACAAATGAAATGAACCGTATTTAATTTTTGGCCACTGTCATTGTAAATGATAAACTTTGTTGTTTGTTGTTCTTTGTTGTTTGATTAAGAATGTTGTTTGTGTGTATTCATATATGCTAACATGGCTGTGCTTGTATGGCTGTGTAGATGTTTCTTGCTTTCTGTGATGTGATGATTTACTTACATGTGCATTAGAAAGCAGTGCAAAAGATACACTTAGAAAACGTATAACTCTTATTATTAACTCTGTACTATATTGCCTGTTTTTGTCAGGTGTACGTAAAGGTGTGACACGCCGCCCTCCGCATCACTCCCATAATCCTCAGCAGCGGTCGGGAGGCAGGCGATCTCAAAGCCTGGGTAAAGATGCTCCGTCCAAAGATGTCAACCCGGTCACCAAGCACATGATGTCTGCACGTCTGCTTAAGATCAACGAGCTAAAGAATGCATTATCTGAGCTGCGACTGCATGTGGATGACCTTCAGCGTGAGAACCGTTTACTGCGGCAGCTGCAACTGCGACAAGAGAAAGCACTGCATCGCTACAACGACACTGAGAGTGAGATCTCGCAGCTACTGTCTCGCCACAACAACGAGACTCACGTGTTGCGTGAGAGGCTGCGACGAAGTCAGGAGAACCAGCAGGCAGCTGAGCGCGGCTTTAGGGAGAAAGACGGCCAGCTCCTGCGCTGTCGCAATCAGCTGCAGAAATTGCAACGGCTCGTGGATGACCAGAATCTCGGAGAAAGGGAAGAACTCTCCCGGAAACTGGTGCATTCTCAAACCAAATTGCAAGAGAGTGAACACAGAGTAAAGGTAAACGCGCAACAACATTGCATACTTGCATGCATGCATGCATGGCTGTGTAGACACAACAGACACCCTTGAATGAAAAGTCACAGGGTTATTATGTGTTTAAGTCTTTGTATGTGTTTTGTGTCATCAGGAATTGGAAAAGAACATGGAGCTGAGTAGCGGAAGCTTTCAAAGGCAGCTAGCCAATGAGAGGAGAAGAACTCATGATGCTCAACAGGAAGTTAAAACATTACAGGAGGAAGTAGAGAGACTTTGCAATAAGCTGAAGGTAACAAACACATACAACAGATACAAGCAACTCCAAGCCACTGGCTCTGAGCCATATCCAGTTTTGAGTGCTGATGTCATCTACTTAACAAATCCATCATACAATATTCAACTCTGTTTTCAGGAAAGAGAAAAGGAGCTGGACGCACGGAACATCTATGCTAACAGGAAGCCAAAAGCTGCTTCCAAGAAAGAATTAGATAATTCCATCAGCAGTAAAGGTGTGTGCTGATTGGCTGAGCCGAGTCTCATTACACAGCTGTGCTTATGTACATTCCTCTCAGGGCCTTCTTAGAAACTTAAACATACAGTCTATAATTACTACTAGCATGACGGTAATGACTCCATAACAAACATCTTCCTATGGTGATGATATTCCCATGTGATACAGTGGAACTTTCAGCTATATGTTTTCAAAAGCAAAGGTAATTACAGGGCATCAAATATAATATATTTCATTAACATATTCATCCAACAAATTCATAACAGTAAGAATGTTCACAAGTGATGAAGAGAGGAATTAGGTCTAGATGATTAGAATTTTACAGATTTATATTATTTGCGTAATACACTTATGTTTATGTGTGTATACACGTATATATGTACTTCTCTGTGTTGTATGTATCAAAGGGACCGGTACAACCAACAGTAAAGCTGTACAAACTGAAGAACAGGATTTCCCATCTCCTCCTCCAGCCCTTACCAGTGAGCTTCCACCTGATGACCAAACTGATGACTACCTCTCTCTGAAGGCATGTACAGTTTACTTAATATAAAGCTAAAGTAGCTGTATTTTTGCTGTTTTAAAGTGTATTTGTTTCGGTTAATTTATTTTATTAGAAACAGCCCCGTATATACTGAAAATTCTGATTCTTGTACCAGCAAACCTTTGCCCTCCTGAAATATGAATAAAATTCATATTTCAGAGTCAGTCATCATCTTTCATTTGATACTCTGTTATAATTGCATTGTTATAATTGCAAAGATTGATTTAGCTTACAAATGATTGATTTACACTCTTCACCGTCTCTCTCACTCTCATTCTGTTTTATCACTCATCAATCTTTTAGTCAGCGCACATGCCCACGAATTGCCTTGTTAATTAATAGCCGAGTAATTTTTAATAATTAATTTCCAGGTTGGCCTCAAATACCCGTTCTTCTGCATCCCAGCATGCAACGCTACTTTCTAGCCTGTTCTTTTTGTTTGTTCTTCATTGACTGTATTTCTGATGTCAAGCCTTTACATCAACGCACGTCTTCGATGTTGCATGAAGCATTAACCTCTTAACCTGTGCTAACTAGTCATAATCAACAGAAGTGCACTGGTAACCTGGTTGATTAGTTTCATTCTACAGCATGAGGGTCTGTGCTTCTTAAAGATAATTCTGCATTAGGAATAATCCCAGATCATGTTATAACAGCAGCCCTTAATACTCAGTTTATTTTTAGCATGTTTTATAAACAGTACTTTATGACACGGATGACATCAAATGCTCGCCTGACATTTTAGCAGGCAATAATTATGACATTTTTATCATTAATTTTCATTTGAGTATATGAAATAATTTCTGCCTCTTTAAATTGTTTTTTGTGTGTTTATTTTTGATACGTCACCTGGTCATTCCTGCTGAGTATAAGGTGCTCTGGAATACTTGATTCTGATTGGCCAATCGCAGCATTTAGCTGTCTTCATATTTAACAAATAATGGCCATTATCCATTAACAGTCATAGTAAATGTTCCTTCTCACTTCCTGTTTGTCATCATTTTTTCCATTTTCTATCATACACGAGCAGGATCAGCAAGGCAGAGAGCAGTGTCGGAGAGAGGGAAATGACTGGAAGATCCAGGAATTTTGGCGAGAGAGGCAGAAGGAAAGAGAGATGGAATCTCTTATGGAACGGGCGGAAGGGAAAGAAAGAGAGATACAAGAGAGAGAAAAAGAGCTACTGAAGAACGGAGAGAAGCAGAGACTAGATCAACAGCCCATCTTACACGAGAAGAACTCAAAGGACCTCAAAGATGGTAACAGCAAAGATCTGTACACTGTTGTGATTATTCTGATTTAACTGCCAATTATTAGATACAATCATAAGATCTATGAGAGAGACATACTGAAACACTGTATATCTGACTGTGCTAATAGGTTTAAGGACTTTTCATTACAACGTAACTTCAGGCCATGGCTGTCACAGAGCCTATAGAGTAAAAAACACAGAGTTTTTGTAAAACTATTATAAAAGTACAATATAGCTAAACACCAAAGCTGAAATAAAGTTTGTTCATATAAAGGGAAGGTGTTGGTCAAATGTTTTACCTGTTTGTCGAAATATTTCTGTTGCGTTTGCAAAAGGGCCGGACAGAGAGGAAGAAGATTGGAGGATTGGCTTGTCCGTATCTCAAAAGGAAGAAGTGATCAGAAAACAGGAGGAAGAACATACATTTAGACATCAGGAGATCCCGGCCGTCAATCAAGAAGACGAGCGCCAACGCAAAGAGCAGCTATTGGCTAAGATGCGAGCAATTGACATGCAGGCGCAAGGTCAAGACACGGGAAGAGTCCGCTCTCCACCACGCCTGTCTGAGCAACGAAACCAGAATGGTGTTTTCAAACTCACAGATCCAGAAGCGAACATAAACACATTTGGGAGTGATAAAAAGGGGGCTGGTATCCGAACACAGCCAGCTAGTGAGGACCTTGACTTGGCCTTTGGCAGCTATGCTCCATCTTTTGGTAAACCTGCTCCTCGTGCCGGTTTGGGCCCACGTAACACAAATCCAAATTTAAACCCAGAGCCACTTCCAGAATCAGATGGAGGGCTAGATCTAGGCAGTCCAGTCAAAGACAGGAAATCAAATCTCATGCAGCAACTTTTTGGGTCCAATACAACTCCGCCTTCTGCTAATGAATCTAGCAAGATGGAGATCCTGAGCCCGCCTCCAACTGCCCAGCTCCCTTCAGGACCAGTCAGCGGACACAGGAGGGACGCAGACACGCCAGCTGGTCTGAACATCAATTCTCTCCCCAATAACAGGAACACTCTCCAAGTGTCAGAGAGCCGGCCCGCAGTCAGGGCCATTACATCATTTGATGATGACATAGAGGAAGTGACACTCTAAATAGGCCTCGCTATATAACATTAAACACAAAGAATTCAGTTTCTTGAAAACAGAAGGCTCAAACTTAAATACCTCAGGTACTTGATGTTGTAGTCCCTTATAAAGTCATCTCTGATTAAACAATGTTTCATTTGCTACCCTGTACCGTGTAGTTCATAACTACATTCCTAAAGGAAGGAGAACTTTTTAAATGGCACTATTTTCTGTGGTGCGGTATGTAAAGGGTCTTTAAAAATTAACACTAGCCAAGCACAAACCAGATGTGAGGGAAACCCAGTTGACTAGTATGGCAGAATACATAATTTAATTTTAAACTATGAGAATGATAGTCTGAACGCTGATGTACGTAATTCAGTTCAAACTTGTTTTTTCTGACCGCATGATCAGCAAAATCAGCCATGTGATGCTTAAACTGTCTAATCGTGTATGAAGCTGAGTGACGCACTGTTTAGCACAATTAGGCGAGGCTAAATCTTAGCTAAATAAATCACCTGTCGTCATAGGGACGTAGAAATAAATAATGTGAGATATAAGGTTATGGCTGCTGGTAAATCTTCACGTTATACTTGTTTGTAATTGTGGTCACTTCTTGTGTGTGTGGTTCTTTAAAATACTTCTGTATGTAACATAACGTTTTGTGATTCTCTTTAGAAACATTTACTGATTTGCTTTGTTTTTGCTTGTGTGGGGTTTTGCTTCAGAGTTAGAACTAAGATGTTTTGTTTACGGTTCAGTTTGTGCTTTTCTTTGTGAGGAAAAGAAATGTCTTTGGCATTTCTTTTCTTTGGCACAGCTTTGCCCTCTCGGAGAGCCGCTCGATGGCTTGGCTGACTCAGGTTTAGGCCTCGTCTTTCGTGATCCTGTCCTCCCACTGCACGCACTTAGTCTCGCTCATCTACATTACATTAGATTAATGTCAGCATCAGTTTGTGTATGCCACAAAGGAGAGAGTCTAAGCTCCAAGATCTAAGATTTAAGTTGTGTTTTTTGGAAAAAAAGAAGAGCAATATTTAGAGTCCAGTGAGGTTGATTTCCTTTTGACTTGGTTTGTAGCATATGGTGTCTTTATACACCATAGATACACATGTTGTTTTAATTGTTAGAAGTATCGTGGGATATTTATTTTAATGGTTCTATAAAGCTCTGGCTGATGAATGTAAAAACTACTCATGTGAGATGTTGTCAGGTGTTCTTACCTTTTGTGTAAGTGGCAGATATTGTTATAAAACTGCGCTATTAAAAATTGTGGTGACATGGTCTGTATTTATGAGGCATCTCAGGGTTCACCTAAATACTGAGAAACCAGTTTAAAAAAAAATGCTTTCTTTTACTTGGTTATTGTGACCTTTGATGGTGGGTGACCTTTATACACGCGTGATACAATTTGGCCATGTTGTTTTTATTTCAGGTCACATTAGCTCAGCTCTTACAATAATATTCCACACGAAATACTATGTGCTCACTTTGCATTTAAAAAGTACAGAGCTTAATGTATTTTGGCCTTGCAAACTGTTCCAGAATTCACACTGCTTTTCAAATGCAAGATCAACACTAAATTCAAGATCAACGACATGTTACTGTAGCGGTTAAAAGTTTTGTTATGACAGCAGATTTTGTTATTCGTGATATAATAGTGAATTGAAGTTTTGAACATTTTGAGGTTTTATTTTATGAGGTGTATGTCTCTGTGTTCTCTGCCTGCGTATTACATGATAGCATTTGAATTAGTGAACCTCGCTATTCATTTTAATACAGTTGTTATGACTGATGTGTCCTTGTTATATCCTTCTTAGGGCTTTAAAAGTCAGAAACAGTAGAGATCATTTCTGCATGACATTGTGTTTGGAGTGATCTCCATCCTCTGCCATCAACAGGAAACCTCTGATTGTCTGCTCTTGAGTGGCAACAAGCTTCCAGAGATATGTGTGTTGTAAAGCATGGTAGAATGTTAACCATTGTGCAGTTACTATAGAATGGCAGTCATTGTGGAGGGATGCTATTGTGAGTGTTTGGTCCAGCGGTTCTGTGCATTTTGCCTTGCGTGACAACATGACTGTCATGTACATTGGTTATATTATTGTTGAATCAGTAATAAGTTACTGTGAATATTATAAAATTGTTATATTGTATGGTAGGTAAATGTACATATTTAGTACTGTTATTTTAAATCCCCCCCTCATGATAGATAGACAGTCAGATAGACAGATCATTTATAATAATAATAATACTGCCACAATGCATTTTTGCTTTGCAAATTATTAATGATTTTCTGTTTTACGATTTGACTTTGGGTTGAATTAATTATTGAGTGATCTAGACAGTTTTTATGATTTTTTTAGTTTTATTATTATAATGTCATTGGTCTTCTGTTTACATTTACAGTTACAAGAAGCGTAACAGTGAACAAATGGTTGTGCTCGGCATGTTTCCCATACAGCGCGTGGCGTCGAGCGTACATTGGTGTGTCGTCACTCTGTCCCCCTCTCACGCGGACCTTTAAATCCGTCCAATACACCGCGCTGTGATTTGCATACAGAAAGCGCGTAACCAACGGGAGCAGCGGGCTGAAGCGCTTTCTAAAATTCACACCAATGCCTGTGCGCCTGATATTAACATATCTGACCCACCGACCAATCGTAATCGAAATGACGGGTAAATATGCACTGATTTGACCAATAGCCAGAGCCCGAGGTCTGCATATTATTACATGTATTACAAGAGGTGTTGTAGATATTGATTCTGTATTCCGCGGTAGTTAAACTCCCTCCCCACCTTACAGGTCCGTACCTGCTTTTCCAGTTAAATAGACCAATCCAAAGGAAATTTCTGCAAAAATGCCCAAGAGGAAGGTAAGTCCGTGTATACTTCATTATTCCCACAATGCTCGCTTTCCCTCCACATTGTTTTAAGAAATAGCGGCTCGCGTTTCTGCGAGCAGTACGTACGCGACGTCGAGCAGGTAAGACGGGGATCAAGTTTATAAACCTCATTCCTTCTTCGATCCCTCGCACGGATTATGAAATCCCGCAAAAGACGCGCGGGCTCTCGGTCCTCTTTCCCGTTCGATCATCGTCACACTCGCGGATTTCCTCTATGATAGTTGGCGGTGTAATAGCCCGATGTGTCTTTTCGCAGAGAAGTCGTCGCCGCCGCTTCGTGCGCACTTGCGCCGAATGTCACTTTGCGGTGATGCTTCAGCCGCCCTCGCGAAGAGCCAAACCCGAGCGCAGTGCTCTCGCCAAACGCGAACGCAATGCGTCTGGTATCCGGTAACGTCCATCTTTCGCTTTGCTTTGTATCGGCTCACTTTCGTCGGTCGATAGAGGTCCCCATTATTTTCCTATAGCCATGTTTCAACCGACAGCCTCTTCCTCCACCCCCATTGCGGAGCGGCAGACCCGTATGTAACCGACCGGTTTGTCAGTGACACTCAACTCCCTCGTAGAAAGGGGGTCGATGGTGAGGTACAGACGATGCAAAACACAGCCGAACTGAGTTTGTAGAAAAGAAATGAGGGTTATCGACAGTTATAAGTGATACAAGAACAAGTTTAGATGATAAAGTTTGCATTTAAACTCGTGAAACGATGCACAGTCTACCAAGATCTTTTCACTATGCAACATCAATGAAGGCCGACTGATGGCTAAGATACGGGTCTCTGAATATTTTTGTGTGGTTTGTGATTAAACTCTCTTTAAAAAAGTCAAATTAAATCTTTTGAGAGAGGCACTGAAGTTTCTCTAGGGGGAGTGTCTCTTCAATAAATGAACTACAAGGCACGAATAGAGTACAAAATAGGGCTTATTGCAATTAGAAAAATTATTACAATTAAGAAATGTTGGTCCGACTGATCAGGTGCTTTTCCTTCACAAATTGTTGACTGCTATGATAAATATTATTTTTATATTTTTGAGTTGAAATTTTCCCCCAAATTTAGGATATAGCGAATTACAGTTAATAAATACATAATAAAGGCAAGATTTGTGAAATAAACGAGACCGATTGTAAGAGGGTTGCAAATTAAGCCAGAACGCAACCGCATTGTAAAAAAAATTAAAAGTGAGGTAATCGTAAGATGATTACTATTCTCTTGCAAGGGTCACAATTTTAAGGAACATTTTGCATGAAGGAATTGTATGTAAAAGGGAGAAATCATGTAGTAACAGAGTGGCAAACAAATACAGAAAAATATTATGCTTTGATAGTTAAAATTGGTTAATAACTTGGTTATGGTTTCTTGATGGTTTAATACTGCATTGTTAATTACTGCATTTAAATTAAATCAGTTTTCAGTTTAACAATAAGGTAAACTTTATTTGAACTACTACTTTATTCTATTAGCCAACCATAATCAGCATGTGTATGTATGTATGTATATATATATATATATAATATAATATATATGTAAATGTTCATGTGTAAATGTTTGCTGTGTTTATATAGTCACCTGAGGGGGCAGAGGCTAAAGAAGCCACTAAAGTGACAAAGCAGGAGGTAAATGACTATTTAATTAACATAATCTCTTTCGTTCTTGTTTTTTTAATTTAGGGTTACTAAAAGATATAACATATATTTGGCACTGCTAATACCATAAAATAACGTTTCTCTTTTAGCCCACTCGGAGGTCAGAACGTCTTTCCACGGCAAGTGTAATTACACTCTTTACGTTTATATCTCATTTGCATATTTCCTAGAAAGGTTATCTTGTGGAGGAAATCTGTTTTAAGAACTACTCTGTCATTATAATAACGGCAACAGTTATCACATGGCTTCTGGGTATCCAGAAGA
>JAZGTJ010010215.1:0-16966 GCA_036877575.1 Botia almorhae | reverse complement strand
TCAGCCTGATCATCCAGCATCATATCCAACTGAGGATCTCCCATATGGGGCTGTGTATTCTCTAGATTGCAATCATTCTCATTTCGTCTTGGTGGATGAGGATCCCCAGAGACCTGGAGCCACAGGTGAAATGAGAGTGAAGATGCTCAAACACATATCTGAGCAGCGCACTGGATATGGAGGTGGGTTGCAGCTCATGTATATCAGGTTCATCTGTATCTTCTCATCATCAGAGATATCATTACATTCATTCTATGTTCTAACAGGTACAGGCAGTATAGAAATACCAGTTTTGTGTCTTCTGGTTCATGGAGAGACAAAGATATTACAAGTAATATTGAATTCTTACTTTAAGTCTTATGGATTGATAGTGTATAATGTTAATAATATAAACAGCACATGTACATCCTGCTAACAGAGAATGTACAAGAACATTCAGAATTCCATACCCTGGCTGATTCTGGCTGGCTCGGGAGGGGTTGCAGACATTTTAGTGACCCTGATGGACAAAGGATGCTGGGATGCTGATATGGTACAGGAGCTGTTAACTACCACCTTCACCAGTGGCCTTCAAAAGATTGAAATCCCTTTCTGGGTCAAGCTGGTAATGAACAACCTTTTCCTACACCAGTTTGAATAATTGTGAGTGTTACACGTTTTGAGTGTCACACATTTGCCTAAAGCCTCAGGTAAGATCACTTTGTCTATTAGATCCAGAGAATTTTGGACAATGGTCACTTGTTGACTGTGCATGATCCAGAACAGGACTCAGAACTGGACACAGTGATTCTCAAAGCCCTGGTTAAGGGTGAGTAATGTTTAAAAACAAATCTGGTTGCATTGTCTTCATCGCTCATGTGAAAGTTATATGACACATTTCTGTGTAATGATGAGATTATTGTTATTTTTGTCTGGATTCAGCATGTAAGAGCCAGAGTCAGGAAGCACAGGACTTCTTAGATGAACTGAAACTGGCCGTGGCTTGGAACAGGGTGGACATCGCTAAGAGTGAGATCTTCTGTGGAGACATAGAATGGAGTGTAAGACTTACACTCTTGTTTTATTTGAATACTTATATATGCCTGCCTGTATGTCTGCTGTATAAAGCATCCCTACACAAAGCCCTGAACGCTGTAGGCAGCAGCAGAGCCAATCAAAACAGTCAGCCCACACATTTTTAAACCAATCAAAAAACAAGCCAATAAGAAACACTATTTGTGACTCAGGTTGATTGTTTTGAATAGTATGTGGCTGAAGATACCAAAATGCATGACATCACTTTTTAATAAAGTTTTTTGATCAAAGCACCTTATGAGTATGACAGTATGACAGATTAGATCTTGCTGCTGTATTCTTTATTTGCTATATTAATTGTAGCGATCATTGTAAGTCACTTTAAATGTAATGAATCATTAAGCGTTTTATTTTGTTTGTCTTTTGTTCTCTCTTGACTCTCTCAGGCGCAGGACCTGGAGGAGGTGATGATGGAGGCACTGATGAACGACAAGCCTGATTTTGTGCGTCTGTTTGTGGATAATGGAGTGAACATGACTGAGTTTCTAACCTATGGACGTCTTCAGGAACTCTACTGCTCTGTGTCGGAGAAAAACCTCCTTCACACGCTGCTCCTGAAAAAACACCAGGTTCATTTAGCCAACACCAGGACATCCGGACACCCCCACACTGAAGCAGGGGATCACAGACCTCGTTTCACCTTCTATGAGGTCTCCAAAGTCCTCAAAGACTTTCTACATGACACCTGTAAGGGTTTCTACCAGAAACTTCCAGCGGTGAGACTTCATACATAAACGTTTGCTTTTAGGTGTTCACGATTTGCTCAGAATCACGTACATTCAAACAGTAGGTGAACAGCTTTATGAATCAGTCCTGTTATCTTATGCTCATGTGCTGCAGGAGAGGACAGGGAAAGGCAGACTCTTCCACAGTCAGAAAGACCTCCCAGACATGGACCAACGTTGCGAGTACCCGTGGAGAGACCTGTTCCTTTGGGCTATCCTGCAGAATAGGCAGGAAATGGCTAACTACTTCTGGGCCATGGTGTGACAATAAACCTATTTGTTTGATGAGCTGATTTTCATAGACTAAGTCTATTGCATTGTACACAATTTGTTCTTCAGACATCTATCTTATGGGATAGATGTCTGATAGCTAGTATGTGCTTCTTTCTAACTGGTGTTTGGAACACTGTTGTGTCTCAGGGCCCGGAGGCTGTGGCAGCCGCTCTGGTGGGCTGTAAAATTATGAAGGAAATGGCTCATCTGGCCACTGAAGCAGAGTCTGCTCGCAGTATGAAGAATGCTCAGTACGAGCAGTTCGCCATAGGTGACAATTAAACCTCTGATGATTCAGAACATCCCCATATTATTCATCAGGCTTATACTGTAAGTCTAATACAACCCCTTTATTCTGATCTCAGATCTGTTCAGTGAGTGTTACTCGAACAGTGAAGACCGAGCCTTCACCCTGCTGGTGCGGAACACGTCCTGCTGGAACAAATTAACTGTCCTCAATCTCGCGACTGAAGCAGATGCCAAATGTTTTGTTGCCCACGATGGAGTCCAGGTGAGAGCCTGTCTCTAACTGCTGCATTATCAGGCACCTGTAGATAGATTTGTAGACACCTACAGATTTGTTAAGAAACATACTATAGGCCTACTATAGTGTTAGTCTTATCCCACACATATTATTTGCAAATATACCATTAACATGTCAGACATTTGCTCTGTGTTTTATTATTATTCTTTTTCTTTATGTACAGCTGCTTTGAAGCAATGTAACATTGTAAAAAGCACCATATAAATAAAATTGAATTGAATTGAACCTACCAGACACATTTACACACTCACCTGCCATCACATCTGATGATTCTTGCACAGGCCCTGCTGACTAAAGTCTGGTGGGGAGCAATGAGAACCGATACTTCAATCGCCAGACTCGTGCTGACGTTTTTTATTCCTCTCCTCATGTGGACCAATCTCATCAAGTTCAAGTAGGGCCATTTGTCATTATTAATCTTGTGTGAAACGAACTGGTTTTTAAACAATTTCATGTTTCCTGGATTCCGTTAGCAACAATGTGTGTGTGTGTGTGTTACAGAGAGGAAGCACTAGAAAGCAAAGGGGAAGGAGAACCGTTTGCTGAGCTGGACAGTCTGGAAACCGAGCAAGCCCTGATGCTCACAGAAAAGGACCCAGCGTAAGGGACTAGTTCTTATTGGAATACACTGCTGGTCAAAAGTTTCGGATCAGTTACTAATTCGTTTATATATTTTTTCACATTTTAGAATAATAGTAAACCCAGTAAGTAAGTGTAGGAATTATGTTGTGACCAAAGGCATCCAAAATAAATGAACTGTTATATTTTAGGATCTTCAGTGTAGTCACCCTTTGACTAGAATTTACAAAATTCACTTTTTCATCCGACTCCTTGAGGGCTCGACCTGGGAAGCTTTTTAAACAGTATTAAAGGACTTCCTGTCTGTGCTGGACTGCTCCTGGCTGCTTTTTGTTTATAGTCCATCCATTAAAAAGTAATCTATTAAAAAAAATTAAATCAAAATATAGTTTTCTAATGAAAGATGTTAATATGTTGGCACAATTATATTTTTATTTGCAAAAGTACATTTAAACATTAAAACACCTTCAGATGAAAAGATTTTTAAGATCACAAGAAAATGTTTTGTCAAGTGATCTTAGAATTTGATAGTGTAGATGCAATCAGTAAAGTTTAATGTTTCTGGTTTCATCTTTCTTTCGTCAGTGTTGCTGAAGGTGGAGGTGATCCACCTCGAAGCTGCAGTGCTACGTTCTTTAACGTCGTCTTGCGGCGATGGAACAACTTCTGGAGCGCTCCGGTCACAGTGTTCCTGGGAAACGTCATCATGTACTTTGCATTCCTTATTTTATTCAGTTACGTGCTTCTTCTGGACTTCCGCCCCCCACCACCGCATGGCCCGTCTGCAGCTGAGATCATCCTCTACTTCTGGGTCTTTACTCTGGTGCTGGAGGAACTTAGACAAGTAAGGCTGAATGTCTGCTATTTAATTTGAGGTTTTGTCATGTGGTCTAAGAGAGATAGCAGTCAGTGTGATTGCTCTGACATGGAGTTTTGGTAAAATTGCTCCACACACACACACACTTGCAGGGTGTGTTGCAGTATACAAACAGAGGTCATATAAAACAACAAATATAAATGCATTACAGCGGTGAAGCTGACAGCATGCTCAATGCTGCAGAACAAACAGTACCAGCAAAAACAGGAACATGGTCATGATTCAGATTTAATTTAGGGAAGTTGATTATTGAGTGTCGGCGGCTAAGGAAAGATGCTTTTCTTGTTTTGATGAGTCTGAGAGGCGTGCTGAAAGTATCACTCATTCACAATCATGTGAACTCCAGTTTAAATAATCTTGATGGAGTTTGTGAAATTGTGAATGCGCTAAAGTAAGTGTATCTTATAAATTGCAGTGGACTCAGGAGGGATCTACAGTTACTTTGAAGTTACTTTGACTAGCTCAAGACATTTAAATAACTTAATGACCTTGCATGATGAATGCAAGAATCAGACAACAAAGCTGGAATTCTGTTTAGCAGCTAATTTCTTAACAACACTGTGATGCACAGAGCTTCTTCACGGATGAAGACATGAGCATTCTGAAGAAGTTCCTGCTGTATGTGGAGGACAGCTGGAACAAGTGCGATATGGTGGCCATCTCTCTCTTCGTGGTGGGAGTGTCCTGCAGGTATTATAACCAAACAAAGTTGTTGTGTGAGTAGCATGAAGATTAATATTCCACCTAATCATGAGCTTCTTATTTTGTCAAAAGGATGTCGAATATGATATATGAGGCAGGACGCACAATTCTTGCCCTGGACTTCATGGTTTTCACATTAAGGCTCATTCACATTTTTGCCATCCACAAGCAACTGGGGCCCAAGATCATCATTGTGGAGAGAATGGTGAAGCTGAACATCATCTTCTGCAGTTATAAATCATGATGTGAAGAAACTCTTTCTTAACCATGTGCTGTTGGCTTACAGATTAAGGATGTGTTCTTTTTCCTGTTCTTCCTGAGTGTGTGGCTGATAGCATACGGAGTGACGACGCAGGCCCTCCTGCACCCCAATGACCCGCGCATCGACTGGGTTTTCCGCCGAGCTCTTTATCGCCCGTATCTCCATATATTTGGACAGATTCCTCTGGAGGAAATAGATGGTAGACAGTGAACGTTCTTGCTTTAAGCATATTGAACTGCAGGAATAACACTGTTTAAATAAAGAATAACTGAAAGCTAATATCAATAATTTACCAATTTGACCTAGATATTAGTTTGGTTCTATAGTTCACATCTGATTTTAATGCTGGTCTAGTCAGACATTTTCTGTCAATATTTTTTTTACCTCTAGGTGGAGCTATTGGAGTTTGTACTTTACTGTTTTTCCTCTGTGTATCTTCACAGCGGCCAAATTCCCAGATGATAACTGCACTAATGATGTGGAGGAGATTGTTTTAGGCACTCTGCCACCCTGTCCGAACGTCTATGCCAACTGGCTGGTCATTCTGCTGCTTGTCATCTATTTGCTGGTCACTAATGTGCTTCTCCTCAATCTGCTGATTGCGATGTTCAGGTCAGAGTCCAACAACATACACATGAAAGTGCAATTGTGGCTAAACATTTGGACTCCTCGTTATGGAAATTATGGAAAATATACACACTATCATGAAAGTTTAGAAGTTTAAAATTTGATATATTAACATCCATACTATATAACTCATTGGTTACTCATTGGATCATATTTTTATCATTCCACCCAACCATTGGTGTTCCACTCTGGTGCACTTCTGTTAATACAGTGAGATATGAGTGATTTTGAAATCATTGCCTTAAATCTTAAGAGGTTAAATTGAGACAAACCTTATTTCTTTCACTTTAATGTTAATGTTTCACAGTAAGTGACAACCAATAAACTTCATGTTACAATAGTGTTCTCTCCACTACAAGTGTAACCATACACATCACTGCTCCACAGTTACACCTTCCAGGTGGTTCAGGAGAACGCGGACATCTTCTGGAAGTTTCAGCGCTATAACCTGATTGTTGAATACCACAGCCGTCCTGCGCTGGCCCCGCCCTTCATCATCATCAGCCACATCTGCCAGCTTCTCCTGAGCTTTGTCAAAAAGACAGAAGCTAAGCAAGATCTTTTGGGCAAGTACATCCCCATGCTGTGCTGATTCATAATGCTTACAGCATCTATTTTTTAAACTTCTTTTTGAGTCAAAAGCAATCCGCAGTCAGACTAGAAAAGAAACACAAGATCACGCAGTACTTGGAACAAAGCAGGGAAGACACAGATTATATTAAAAGTTGAACTTATCAAATATGTGTTCCTCTTGTTTATGTAGAGAGGGAACTGCCAGCTGGCTTGGACCAGAAGCTAATGACATGGGAGACGGTGCAGAAGGAGAACTACTTGGCCAAACTGGAGCGAGAGCTTAGGGAGAGCAGTGCAGAGAGACTGAAGTACACTTCCTCTAAGTGAGTTACACTGCACACTAATGATTAGCATATATAGGAAATGCTGTAGCATTAACCAGATGCTACTTGTGCTACAGGTAAATGTGTTAGCTGCAAGGGTTAGCATGTTGGATGAGCGATTATGTGTAAGAATCTGTTTAAATCTCCTTTCGTGTATAACGCCTCACAGGGTACATAGTTTACTGAGAATGGCTGGCGGTTTTAAAGAGCAAGAGAAACGCATGGCAACAGTAGAGACTGAGGTAAAGGAGTAGCTGCTGATTTCATAAATATTAATTTGACTTCACAGTGTTAAATGACTGTACTGAATGTAAACCTTCATCTGCAGGTGAGGTATTGTGGAGAGGTGCTGTCTTGGATTGCTGAGTGTTTTCACAAAAGTACCCTCAAGTGTGACAGAGACGTGCCTAAAGCCCCAGGTGAGGCTTCCTTTTATCTTTTCCTCTTCTCCTCCCTCTTTCTCCAGCTTCCTCCTCTCTCTCACTCAGCTGTTCTCTTTCCTGCTTTCTCTCACTCAGCTGTTCTCTTTCCTCCTCTCTCTCACTTAGCTGTTCTCTTTCCTGCACTCTCACTCAGCTGTTCTCTTTCCTGCTCTGTCTCACTCAGCTGTTCTCTTTCCTCCTCTCTCTCACTCAGCTGTTCTCTTTCCTCCTCTCTCTCACTCAGCTGTTCTCTTTCCTCCTCTCTCTCACTCAGCTGTTCTCTTTCCTGCTCTGTCTCACTCAGCTGTTCTCTTTCCTGCACTCTCACTCAGCTGTTCTCTTTCCTGCACTCTCACTCAGCTGTTCTCTTTCCTGCACTCTCACTCAGCTGTTCTCTTTCCTGCTCTGTCTCAGTTTCTTATTTTCTCTGTCAGTGTTTTGCTCTCAGGGTAACATTGTGTTTCACAGGGTCCATTGCCAACAGCTCCAGAAACCTACAAGCACAGGAAGCCAATCAGCAGCAGCCGTCGGGACGTGCAGCGTATGGTGCCGAGAAGAAACTGCCCTACATTGATCAGTGATCTTGCAATATTGTTATGTACATGTTTTACAACAGAGTGAATGATAGATATATGAAACAGCATGGGTTTATATTGTCCATGAGCCCTCAGCGACAAAAAAAGAAATTGCATTAATTAATATTTAATACATAATTTTCTAATGATTTTCTAATGTGCCTCTTGTAACTATACATTACTATATGATTAACTATAAATCACTATACAATATTTGCCAAACATTAAAATATGTAATATTTGTATTTATAATGCACTTTAAATTATGTTTCTGTTTTACTCTTATTGTTTTCTTTATGTAATTATATATTAGTAGTTGAGTATAAAGAGAGTGTGACATTTTTTGGTGTTGTAGCAATTTAAAAAAAAAAAATTTTCTGCCTAACATTATGATGGTCAATTGTTTTCACTTGAATTTAACTGAATAATTGTCAGTGTGAATCCACCATGTAAGAAAGTGTGTGAATGCTGCTGTGATCTTCCTCTTTTTTTAGGTTTCCTCTTTTAGTATGTACATAGATCTGTCATATATCACAGTGTAAACTGATGGTTCCCTACGCTGTTCATGCAGGAAGACATGAATTATTTATTCATCAGGATTAACCAATACCGTTCCTGTAGCTAATGAATCAGTAACCAGTTGACTAGGGAAATTCACACAAAATGCGCAAAGGTCTTCAAACGCAGACTCGAGGGAAACAAAGAAAGCGTTTTAACATTTTGTCACCTTGAAGTATTTTTATAAATGCAGAAGATCTACTTCAGACTATTCAGCGAGACTCTGCTGGTTTAATGTTTATGTCTTTACTCTGTGATGGACAGACTTGGTACGTATTCAGTTTATTAAAGTTGCTTACAGAAACATCTTACTTCCTGTAAATTGAAAACATTTTGGTGTTCCTAATGCTTGTGGTGAATTAGTTTTTGTGAGCTGCCAAACGAATACCATACTTAATGCTCATTTTTGTTGTACTTATAGTTTGGAAGAAACAAATGAGAATAAAATTGTTCAGTGGAAGACTGATCATGTTCATCTGATCATAATTTGTATATGTACATTTTACAGTATTTCTGTGTGTTATTTTTTGTTTTTTTGCTGTATCAGTGTAAGATTTTTTAGTGTGCTTGATTCTCATATGAACAAGGCACAATGTGTTGAGCTGATCTGAGGTTAATGAGTAAACAGATGTAAACAGAACAGGACAGTTTTTAACAGGAAGTTGGTGAACCACAGGAAGTAGATGCTCAAACAGTAAGTTATCAGATCCACCTGTCTAATTTCCCATGGTTTGAAAAGCTGGAAATGAGCTGAGCATAGCAGCTGTCAGTGTCAGGCTTTTCAAAAGAATGTTCTTTTATGTTAGAAACCCCCAGAATCCTTGTGTCACATACACGGCCATACACTCTATAACGTGCAATGATACTCTGTGTACGACTGACTCCTGGACTCTGAATCCAGACTTAACAACTAATTGTTCCTGCAAACACCAGCAGACCTTCCTACAGCTGCTTCAGCCATAATCAGTGACACCATCCAACAGGGTCCTGGTACAGCTCTTACAAACAGGTGGAGACAATTTCACATTTGTTTAATTCCTTTAGTTATGGTTCAAATTTTTATTTGTGTTCTCATTTGTTATAATTTAAAAAGAATTCTAATATTAAAAGCCAATACTGATTATTGCTGTTTCTTATTTAGTATCTATTCTGCAGTTCTTAAAGTATTTCAAGGAGAAGAATTACAGGCGAATGAGCTGTATACTTTGAATGAAAATACCAGGTATACAGTAAACTCAAGAATGTAAATATATTTATATTTATGTGTGTATATGCAGTTACCGTTGTTCTTTCACAGATGGCTTCTGAGGACAGATATGGGCTCTTTTATCAAAGGTTTTCAGGTGCTTTTGTCAGTTTCCAGAGCTACAGTGTTTATTTCTGGAGAAAACAATTGCATTTTGCTAGTAGAATAAAACATGCTGAGGTCTAATGGTTCTGCCCTCAATTGTTTAAAGAATCAGATTTTGACCAGAGGTCTGTCACTCATTTTGGATGAGATTCAGAAGTATGAAGGTGAGACAAAATCTCTGCTTGATAAATTTTGTGCACAAACGTTTATCATGAAAAAATATCATTCTTTCCCCTTAGGGCAGAAACAGCTCTTTGCTTTGGCCCAAGTGTGGGACAGGTTTTTTTGTGAAATTCTACCTACTGTACAGGCCATTTTATACCCTCTGCAGGTACATTTGCATATGTTGATATTTCTTTTCAGGCCCTAAATAAGTTTAAACATTTACATTTTGATGAGTAATTTCTCAACACTCTCAAAGTCACAAAACTGACCTGGGATGTAGTCATATTCAGGTTAGCTTGTTGTTTCTATGCTCGTGTGAAATGTTTTATTGTAGGGTCAAGACTTGACTGTCAGACAGATGGCTCTGCTCAGCTTTAGGGATCTGGTCCTTCTAAAGCTCTCTCTGGGTGACCTGCTGTGCAAAAACATGTCTCTCATCCCAGCATCCATCACACAGATGCTGCTTGTACTACAGGTGAGTGTTAACTGCCACCCCATGCTGGATGACCATCTGGATAACCGTCTCTATTAAATGACCTTTCCCTGTGTGTGTGTGTGTGTGTAGGGAATCCAGGAACCCGGAGGCTCCTCTAAGGAATATTGCCAACTTGAGAGTATGGTGGCATTGGTCGTCACACCCTATTTATGGAACTGCAGACACACAAGTAAGAAAATACAAAATATCAAAGTTATATATCCAGATATTTAATGTTGTCATCTCACAATGCTTTCACTTAAAAGACATGCCCATTCCTGAAGCACAAACCACCACAGGAGTGAAATATCTAAAGCAAACAAACTGTCCTTCATCCCTGTGGGGTGTCTGTACCTCCTGCTACACATCTGTAACTTTCCCACATTTCTCTATAGGCAGCACTGAAGAAAGCAACACAGGAGCACAGCTCAGTCACCCTGATATAAGGATTACTCATTACATCTCTGAAGGCTCTTTGCTGTCCCCTGTAGTGGAACAGGATGGGGACGTCTATCTAGAGCGAGTGGGAAACCTACGACGCCACAGTGTGACAAATGCCCATTCTGACATTCAGCTGCTCTCTGTTACTAGCAGGGTGCATTCTGGGATGGACATCGGAGGTGATGCTACTGCCAGGACTAGGGCACGTCTCTAAAACTCTGGAAAGCCAGACACGTTCTGACAGCTGTTGTGGGAATTTCAGATGAGCACAATAAACAGAGAACGAGGCTGAAATTTATTCACAATAATTTATAAAACTCATATCTAAACATTTAAGAGCAATGTATTGTGGAAAATTTTAAAAACGATACCGTCGGATTTCCAGTGTCAACACAATCATCAGATTAACTTGCATACATTACTCCACCAAAAGGCACTTTTATCTGTTAACATGTCAAAATTGTTAAATGAAATATATTGTCCATTTACACATACAGGCTATGACAGGCACAAGAAATAAGGTGAATAAAGAATCTTTTAGTAAACGTCCCTCTACATGTTTGTGCTATGATACGGAATATGATGAACTGGATTTAGCAGGATTGCAGTAAACAGTCCCACTCTATAGAAATGATGCTTGAAATTGTCAGAACTCAATGTTCAGAACTCATTGTCACTTAAATATGTATTTAATGTAAAAACAAGACTCACCATTACATTTCTGGTTATGTGTGAAAAACTGGCAGCTGAATGGTATTGTGAAAGATTAGTAAAATCTAAGTATAAGCAGCACCATAAAATAATGTTTACATTGTTTAGCTTTGTTGAAAATTCAAACAAAGAAATTCACCAATTTTGTGACACTACTATCTATTTAGGCATTTGTCTATTAATTGCACAGCACTAAAATGCTTTTGAGAAACATTACATATACAACACTTTTCACAACAGACACGAATTATGAAGATATGTGAAGCATGATCTTGCTGTACCACAAAGACTCTCATAAAGTAGTCTGACTCTCAGAAAGACTCTTAGCAGACTGTCTTTGAGAACTTAAGAATGTAAGTGAACATATGAGAACTTCAGAACGCAGAAGGACAATGTTGGAACTTAAAGTGAAGGTTCTGGCCCACGAGGTTGCACCCCCTCCCTCCTGAGGCTGGCGTCGAAGCGTGGTGTGACCTCACAGCGTACCAACAGCACATCCTCTTTCACAAACCCTCGCTGCCGCAAAGCCTGTAAATGCAGAAAAGTGACGTAACCAAAACCTTTGGGGTTGCGCTGCACAGTGGGCCTCTGGAAGGCCTGCAGGTCCGGCTTTGTCTCCATTACTTCCACATGGTGCTGCCCCTCAACTTGGTCCAACACTGCCAGCTGAATTGTGCCCTGAAAGGGCCAGGAGAGCTGGCTGTCAAACTCACCCTGCATAGTGTGCACAAAAAGTGAGATGTAGTTGGAACAGCGGGGAGCGCTGGGGGTTTGCAGGTGTAGCCGGAGGCAGAGTTTGTACCCCGGTCGACCTGTGTAGAAAGGTGGGCTGTGAAGGACTACGGGCTGACCGGCCTCCTGGTTGCGCAGATGGGCTGAGAAGTTTTCCAGCTGCCACACATAGACACCTTGATACTGCTGGGCTTCCAGCTCTCGGGTGGCCTCCTCCAATGCGCTCAGCTTACGACGCACTTCTGTGAGCTGGGTTTTCTGTGTGTCATTGTAAATGCTCAGCTCTCTAATCTGTTGATCTTGACGAACCAGTCGACCCTCCAGTTCCAAGACTGTCTCTCGCAGGTTCATGAGCTCCTGGTTACACTGGCAAGGTTCTGCCGGCCTGGAGGCAGCACCATGTTCGTCTGCCGAGAAGTTGGTGGCGACTGACTGTGTAAGACAGCTATTGAGAGTCTGACTGCGCAGAAACTCAGCCATGTAACGCATATGCATCTGCGTAAACTCCTGCATGTGCTGCGCCAGTTCATTTCTCGACATCTATGACAAATATGTGTTCAAAGCAGTTATTAAAACAAATATGTGTAATGACAAGAATATGACATGTAACACTGACATTAATCACACGGCTCACCTTTTCACGACAACCAAAAGTGCTGAACGTACAGGCTACAGGAGCTTTAAGACAGTCTGTGTCACAATGCAATGCCAACTGAAACCAGTATACACAGATTACATTATTTCAGAAATAAACAGAAATACTCCATATTTCCACAAAGTGTCTTTTCAGTTATGAAAGTAAACTGCTGTTGCACGTGGCCCTCAGAGTGACAGAAGAGTCCTTAGACGCACCTGATCCCGAATAAGCTCCATGTCACAATACTGACACACTGTGCTAGCAAAGGGGCACATCTGTTCATGAATCTACATGGAAGATACAGAAATATAAATGGGTGGAAAAAGCATCTAACACCAGACACACAAAAACTGCTAACTAAGATGAGCAATATTTAAAATATAATATTTACCTGTAATATTTACATATTAACTATCTACTCTCTAAGTCACTCTAACTCACTCCGTATGTATTGAGTATGTGAACAGGAAAGAAAGGTTCGCACCTGTCTGTCAGCATACACAAAGCTTCCTGCGCAGTCCGGGCAGGTCAAGATGCGCTTTAAGCACTGCTGGGTCTTGTGCTCATCCAAATCGTTTATAAGGACCGACACCTGACACTGAGGGCACAGCTCTGTAGCAAACTTACACTGACACAAATGTTTCTGAGAGAGAGAGAATGTAACAACATAATTCAGTCTGCCTTCAGTGTGTCATCAGAACAACTGCAATTTAGCCAACCTGCTCACTGAAATGCTTGTAATAGCTTATCTAAAAGGTCAATTGACTTTTTTGAATGTTTTCTGTAAATTACATTAACATTTAGGCATTTACAAGGTGAGGAATGCAATAAAGCGATTTATCGTGGTAATCATAAATGCCACTGAATACGTCAGAGTAAAAACCAAAACCAAAACTTGCCTCCAGCTGCCGCAACTCCATTTGAACACTGCAGCCCATGTTAGGGCAGCGGACAGTGAGTGAGAGAATCTCTCGGTTGGCAAAATTATCAGGAAAAAGCTGATCCTCTAGTAGCACCTCATTGTCAACTGGACATTTCTGCCCCGTGTCCCTGCCAGAAAGAGGGATGAGGTCATTTGTGCAAGTTAACACAATGGACGTATAAATACTAAAAGTTAAGACATTCTGTGATATGAAAAGCAGATTAATTAGTCAATCGTTAGCTATTGTAATACTAAACCGGTTTGGTAGTTGCGTCTTATGTCAGTTTCACAATTACCATCGCCGTGTCATCGGATGACCTTTTTAAAGTTCATTTTAATTAAATGTTGTGTAAAACATGATCAATTACTTGAATGTCTCACTTACCATTGTATTGTGTATACTCGCAATATATAATACAAACAATTATATTCTTTAGATGTTGACATTGCCCATTAAATATAACAATCAAAATTGGTCAACCACTAACTACCACATTATCCACTAACTACCACGCAACAGGTTAATAATCCTTGACACCATAAACTGCTAACCTGATGGACTTCCTGATGCATAAGTCGCAGAATCGATGTCCACACGGTGTCTGTACTGCCGACCTGAGACCCATTAAACAGATGGGACATTCATACTTGCTTTCTAATGGAGGGTCAAACTCGACATCATAGCCCTGCTGGTCGGGTGGGAAACAAGAGGACACACTGATGGTTGAGGGGTTTTCTGTTGGGCTGAGATATGACTCTCTCGACTCTTTCTCCATGGCTGCTGCACAACTAGAGTACTCGCCGTCACAGCAAGCACCACCAAGACTGGACTTTGTGTCGCTGCAAGCCATCTGTAATCACATCAGGACAGTGAGAAAGAAGTCAGAGATAATAAGAGCCACGTGTGTCAAGGCATATCATTTGTAATAGCAACACGCATAGGTTTAAATGCGAAATGCATCAGGGCTGAGATGATAAATCTTTCATTATTATTATATAATTCATGTTGTACTCAAACGGTTGTTTCCTGAAGCGCAACACTGCTGGGCGGGTCAGTGTCGTGAAAGAAACTTCTCAATAAACAAGTTAAAAGTTTTGTTTATCCCAAAACAACAGAATCACAACGCAAACGTAACGAAGGATGACGGGTATATATATTTAAGGCATGTGTTATTTCTCATGTGAACTGAATTAAAGAGTTATTAGACATTAGAAATCAGACACAAGCGACTTTCTTGCCGTCCAACATCCAAACGAAATGCACTGCCGTAAATAGAAACACGTGTATTAACCATATATTATTATTAATGTTATACATATAATTCGATTAAAAAGTTGATATTTATATTAACTTTCATTTACACACCTTTGCTCGCTCCGGCCTCGCTCTCAACTACTTCCTCTTGTATTGACTCCAAACATGGGGCACAGCGTCACTGGGTCAAACCTCCACACGTGATGCTGATCTCAAACCAGCTGCCGACAACCGAATCCCTCGAGAATCACTGCAAACCCAATGTCTCTGCTGGTCTCAGATCGGTTTTTACTAACACTATCGTTCAGAGCAGAAGGCGCGTTTTGCGGCAGGATTCGGATCTCACTTATACAGTGAATTGAGTATTGCGATCCACAAGATGGCGCTGATTGTTTTAAATGAACGCGTGAAAAGTAAAGTGAAGAAGCCTAGAAGTTTTAATTTTGGATTGCTGCCATATTTACACACCAAAGGAAATATTTAGGTAAATACGTTAATTATATGGCGTGCTCAGAATGAGAATCACTGTATTTGGCTTTTGGTAGCCTGTTTTCAGAGAGTTCAGTTACAACAAATTATTCATACATGTAAGTGTACATCTACAAAATCGTATTTTTTGGCTTTAAAAAGAATTTATAACTAACTTCTATTTACTGAAATAAGTCTATTAATTGTCAGGATTATACAGGAATTTGGTTTGTTTGTTTTTTTATTTGGTTACATGTCTTGCTGCTTAAATTTGATAGCATTCAGGAATAACGTCACAGAACTGTAGCTAGCAGAGATAAAGTATAATTGAACAAGTTTATTGTGCTTATTTCATTCTACAATTCAGCGTCTATATCACTTATTAAAAGTACATTTTATAAATAGTCAGGTCAACAGTCTGGATATAACAAGGATTCTTAATAGGCCAGACTCAGGATGCTGAGCACATATATGTGCATAATATGACGTCACATAAATATGACACGGACTAATAATACTTTAATACTATATAAATGCTTTATATAGTACTAGTAGTATATTTAATGTTTAATTAAATTTAATTACATTTTTAGTTTTATTGAAGTTTACTTTTTAAACTATTTTTACTACTATTTCTTATTTAGTTTTTAATTAATATTTTTTGTTCTGTTGTCTTGTTTTAATATCTGACTAATACTTAACTCAGAGACCAGTATAATGTCAGCTATACAGTTACCATACACCCAATCAGCATGCACATGATAAGCATTGTGAACCAATAAGCAGTCATTAAAATCTGATCTGAGACTGCGCCTAACGTACACTTTCTACAGAGGGCAAGACAGTGTGTTTAGCTGCTACACTAGATTTGATCACTTTAGTTTCTTCACAGTCTCTCACTTACATTAACAAAAAGCAGCTCTGTCTGAACACCTTCAGGAGCCCACCATACATATGTTCTTTATTTAGACACTTAGTCCAGAAGTGCTGTTGATTGTCACTTTGTTTTGTATTTTTGTTTTGTTTTGCATTAAAGAATGACTTGTTTTATATTTTCAATGTTTATTTGCGATATTTAAACAATAATAAATAAACGCCATAATTAAAAATATATAAATAAAAGATACAAACAAATATATTATTATATTATAAAATATAAATATAAAAATGTACATGTATTTACCTAGAGTCTATCTGTTTAGACCTGTTGGATGTGATTGAACTAGCTTCAAACATGCAATGCAGTTTTTCAGAAACATTCTGTGTGTTTTTGTATATATTTAAATGCCCCAATCGTGTAAGGCACACAGTTAACAGTATGTCCATGTGACACACAAAACAGTAGCAATTAACACCACAAGTTAAGTTGTAGCAGTTTCAAGTGAGGGGTGTAAATGTACACTATTGAGAAAGCTGCTCCCTGCCTCAGGAATTTACAGTGTTGTAGAATCATGGTACACAATGCAATGTTCATTTTCAGGAAAATAAACATGGTCTGCGCAGTACAAAAATACCACATGAAGTTTCAACAGATGCTCCCTGTGACAGAAAGCCCATTTTCTGACAGCAGGGACACACTAAGTGCACTAGATCACTAACTGAACTAGATCATGTTAAATATACTAACAGTAACAAACAATATTGTAAATCAACTATCTATGCCCAGTTCAAACTCTTTTTGTAAAAAGTTCCAAA
>JAZGTJ010010214.1:0-18383 GCA_036877575.1 Botia almorhae | reverse complement strand
CTACATTAACTTTGAGCAATACAACTAACCAATATTGTTTACTAGCATGACAAGTAAACTGCTGTCCCTATATTTCTGTTCACGAAGGCAAAAAGGACCAGACACAGGACTTTACTTCCTGGCTCCCGGCTCAAGTTCCTTCTCCTGGACTTAATTATAAAATAAAGGTGGACTTGGTCTGGTATGGAGCAGCAGGGTGAGTTTTTCAGTGTGGTCAGCAGCTGTTTATCTTTGCGTGTTCTGATTAGCGGATTAAATAAACATGCGCTTCCTTTTCCCTGAAATTATGTTCCTGTAAATTGTTCTGTATAAAAAATACTATTTGGATAAAGTGTTCAATGGAATTGTCACTGAACATGATGTAAAAATATAATGTACGTTTAGAGGCCTTCACATGCATCCACAAAACAGTCTCAGAATGTTGGCTAACGTTCTCTAAAAGTTCTCTCAAAATTCTCTCAAAGTTATCGAACGTTTTTGCAGTAACATTATTTCAAAGTTTTTTATTGTTAGCAGTCAATAAAATCAAAATAAAATCAATAAATCAAAAATGCTATTTTGAAGTTGTTACCGAAACATTTTTAAAAAGATAAAAAATGTTTGAATAATGTTCTAATGTTCATTAATACAATGTTGTAACTTGTCAAAATCATGTTTTTAACATTTTTGTCAATTATAGAAAATGTTAGGAAAACATTCTTACAACCCAAACTTGTAGTAAGTACAAATATTTATGAAATCAGTTACAAGGTCAAAACACATTTTACTTTCCTAACAAGACTGTGTTTTCTCCAGGAGTCTGATTTCTCAGAGTTCCTACCAAGATCTAAACAACATGTATTTGTGTTCTTTCCAGACATCATCCTGTTTGTAAAGAGCTCCTGACTGCAGAACTGGTGCAAACGCAGCCAAATATTTGAAGTTTCCTCTGGTGGCTAAACCTTAATGACTACTGCACTGTAGACTCTGTCCAAATAATTAAGAATAGGCGGCAGAGAAGATGAAGAGGCGTTGACCTTGGAAACCTCTCTCACCTCTCCGCCTTTAAAGCCCTGCGGCTGTAATCCCTAATCAATTATCCACTGAAGGCTGAAGACCACCAGAGTTTAGCTGCAGTAAGACCAGACAGCCTGCAGGACTGTGTGTGTGTGTGTGTGTGTGTGTGTGTTTACCTAACCATATACTGGGCACAAATTTGTACCTAAAAGTCAGCAAAACCTGACAAATCAAAGAAAATCAAACCATCCTTTTGGGGTCATCTTCATTTGCCTAAACACTATAAAAATATAATCGTTTTTTATTTTAAAAATGCAAAAAGTTTTCTGTTACGGTTAGAGTGTGGGGTAGGGTTGGGTTATAGTGTTTATAACTAGCTGTGTATAAAAACAATAGAGGTCTATAGACTGTCCCCATTTAGATAAGTAAATGTGTGTGTGTGTGTGTGAGTGAGTGGGGGTCGTATAGTATTTGTTTTTAACAAAAACTCAACTTGCATATAAAGAGGAAATTCGGCTTTTCAGAATTGTGTGTGAAAAACTGTCCTGCATAAATGACAGTGATTTTAACACATCTGCATTGTTTACATTCATTTGAATAGTTTGAATAGTTCCTGGAATATAGAGGACATCCTTTTAACATTGATGTAATTATTTTGTTAATTATGTAAATGACATAAAAATGATTGTAATTGCATGTATGATTTTTATAATTAGAAAATAATTATAAATTCTTCATTATTCCATGTGTGCAATTATACGTAATTTACATTAAGATTAACTTTCTTATACTACAAGAAAAAACAGCAAAGCAAAAATGGGTATAATATACAGATTACACAGTAAACATGCGTCTGTCTGCCTTTGTGTTAAAGCTCCGAAATAGTTTATTTGCCTTTTTTTTCATAAGAAACTGTGCAGTTCCCACACCCAGTGTGGCTGTAAGTAAACCAGTCCATTTGTCTTTAAATGAACTGCCTGGCTCTCTGTGACCAGAGTGTAAAGATGATGACATGAGGTAATCTTTCTCCACCTCCCTCCCTCTTCTGGTGTGCCCACTGTTTATCTTTTTATAGAAGCTGCCACTCGCCCTCTGTATGCCAGCGCTGTGTGTTTCGTGTATAATTCCTGTTCTTTTATGCAAGAGAGAGAAAGAATGAAAAGAAAATGAGAGGCAGTGAGGAAGAGCCAGACCGGGGGGGTACGAAGACCTGATTTACAGGTCTCACACAGGCTCACATCACCCGATGTGTCCCAAACCTGTACACACGCACACGCACACACAATTAATTGCAGTATGAGGTGCAGTGGAAGCCTTTTACACCAAAGAAAAGACAAACCACAGCTTACTACCAACTTTTCCATGGGAATGGGGTTTATGACCAGCAGCTCCAGTTTAAAGACATAGTGCACTGTTATCAAGAATTCACTGAGAAAGATAAAAAGGCTTAACTTTCTCTTTTCCCTCAGATCAGACGTGAAATATTTCAGTGTGTGTAATTTACATGACAGGACATGACAGGACATGAGAGGACATGAGAGGACATGAGAGGAGAAACAGGAAGGACTGCAGTAGCAGCACAGAAGACCCAAACAGGGTGAGAAGGTTCTCTCTGGTTTCTGTGGTAACCATTGAGGAAAACAGGTCAAATCAAGTCATTTTTATTCGTATAGAGCTTCTCACAGTCCACTTGCAGCTTCCCAGAAAACACACTAGCAGTTTAAAGAGGGAGGAGCGAATGCAAATTAAGCACTGTGAATTTCACAGCAAGCCAATCTGTGTTTGCCTTCACTGTCTGCATCAATGTTTACAATGGTCCTTTGATCTTTCATACGACACACTTTTCCAGAACATTTCATTTTGTGCTTCAACCTGAAATGAAAACTAATTTTATAATATAACATTTTTATATGATAGATGCAACATTATTTTATTAACATCTGAGTAAATATGGCTATTAATTTAATACGTTTAACTATTTTGTAACTGTACATACTGTAAACAGAGTATGCCAGTTAACAGAATGCTTTAAGAACATTGGCTATTGTTCTCTAAAAGTTCTTTCAATGTTATTAAAAAACGTTTTTGCAGTAACCTTAGTAAAACCTTTTTATCATGGTGTATATATCAAAAACGCTCTTAAGTTAACATTTTTATAACAAAGCAATAACGTTAATACAACGTCTACACAATTTGACGTTCTGAACATTCCTAGAACCTTAATAATAACTATGTTTTTTTACTTAATGGAAATGTTACGAAAACGTTCTCACAACCCAAAGGTGTTTCATTCAGAAAACTTTCACTCCCCCTAATTCATGCCCTCGTCCCTCCAAAGTCCTTTAACGGTCCTTGTGCCTGAACCGCCATTGAAATCAGCCCAAATGAACTGTCACACTTTGGGGCAGATTAGGCGGAGAACAGGAAACAATGGCACATCAGACATGGCTAGCGGCAGGTCGCACAACGCGTCGGTCTCAGTCAGATTACTCGCAGACCGTCTCTTTCAATACAGCCTGACCTATTTTTCAAACACAAGGATGGGTTTTGTGTCACTCTTTATTGTACGGCTGCCCAATAAAAGAGTCACTAGAGTGTAATTTGGGCGGTTTGCTTCTCAGTTCAGGCTTCTTTTGAAGTGTTCTGAATGTCAGGAGTTATAAAGGGTTAATTGAGTGTGGCAATCGATTGGATGGCCTATATTGATCAATGCAGGGAAAGCGATGGGGAACGACACTTCCTCCCCTAGAAGCACACAGTTCTGATGAGCAGATGGCTGCAGGTCCACTCGTTTAATGGTTCAAAGACTGTAAAGCTGTTCCTTTTTCCTCTCCAGCATGGAGTCTTCGAACAAAAGATGAAGGGTCTTCAGATGATGTTCTAAATCTGACAGCACCTCCACTTATTCCCAATCAAAGTGAAAACTTCCCAGCAGAACCAGCTGCCACGCTCACTGTCAGCTTGAGTTCCTGGGCTTTACACAACAAGCCCTTTCACCATCATCAGTTCTGAAAGATGCCAAGCTAAACCGGCGAGGTGCAGCACCAGCTAATCATTTAAGTTTCCCCTAATGTTTCCATTAAGAAACGAAAACGCTAAAATGTCACTTTGCTTGGTTACAAATACGTTCTTCAAACATTTTCAAATTCTGTAACATTTTTTTTTTTTATTTTACTCCTACAAACTACTTGAGAATAAGGTTATTAATATATATGACACATACCATTAAAAGCATTCTACTAAGATTACTGCAAGAACATTTTTTGATGACTTTAAGAGAACTTTTTCCAACGTTCTGAGGACGTTCCGTGTTAGCTGGGAAGTCCCAAAGTTAACAGCTGCCTCAAAACCAGAACAGACCTATTAGACAATGAAGGCAGAAGCAATAATGAAAGTCTGATGGAGACAATCACACGGACATACAGAACTCTCTCTCACATGATCTCTCACTCCACACGGATGAGCTGTGAAAGCTAAACCCAGATGAACTGCCGTGTCCTCTCTGTGGGAATAACTTTTAATACTGATTATTGCTTTTGTCTGAGTTTTCCCCTGAAATCATTCGAGTCAGAAGTAATCTTGTGGCACGCGGTTCAGCTGAGGAATGTGTTTACTCACACTGAGTGGGCTTGCCAAGGGCTTCATAAGACAAACCCAGGGCAAACAAAAACAAAATATGGCATTATGCTGGGGCCAATAAAAAAAAAGTACTGTGGGAATATTCTCACAGAGGGAGTCATGTGCCTATTTTAGCTAATGTTTTAATTCTTTTGAGCGGGCGCTCCCAGCACGATACAATGTTTTTTAAACAACAAAGAACTTCTGAGTTAATCAACTGGTTATACAGTGTGTGTTTGTATACTGTACTGTACTGTTTGTAAACACAGTAAATGTGGGGGTGGAAATACTACAGTAAAGTTACTGATGTCCTTAGCAGAAAAAAGTTATACATACTGTATTTATTACATACTGCAGAATTTTCTATTAAGCAAAATAACTTAAACGAGTGTGTCAGTGATTGAGACAGCAAAGAGAGAGTGACCATGTGACTGCTGCTCTCTCTCTCTCTCTCTCTCTCTCTCTCTGTTGGACATGGTGTAATGTCCCCAGATGGATTTCATCCAGCTGTGTGAAGTCAGAAACCTGCAGCGATGGTTGTAATTATTCATCCACCTGTTCACCTTGTTCACTGTACTTTCTCAATTTTGATATTTCCCCACTGAAGCAAAGATGGTTTTTATGAAACCTCTTCAAACGGTTCCCATAAAAAAATGCCTTGTTTACAGATCAATGTAAAGGACATACTGTATGTTATTATTGCATACAGACAAACCCATCTTAACTAGTGGCAAGCCGTCCTCAATACCTGCGGCTTCGAATGTTCTAACCCAAAGCGTCGTCACACAAAAGAAGCACAACGCCGTTGTCTGAAGGAACACAAACACGCATGCACACACTCACACACAATATGTGCACTGAAAGATGTTAATGAACGTCCTGCGATCGCCTGCCAAAAGCCGTGAGAACCTCGTCTCGGGCTTGTGGTGTCCTGCCGTGCCCCCGAGGCGCAAATGAGCATCGTGACAATATATTTCATCACCGGAACGCAAACCTAATCAAAAAACTGGGAACAGAACACTTCACCTGATACAGAACACAGCACCTCTCCAGCTCAGCAGAAAAAAACAGCCAACGGCCCTGTAACCAGGAAAACTGACGTTTATTGTGCTACAAAAACCGTTAGAGGAAACTAGACACCTGCAATCTAGCCAATTAGCTCAGGAGGGCAAAGCACTGTCTCATTTCCTGACAGTGAATGACCTTTTCAATCGACCGCGAATAGCCATGAGGGTTATTCATGCCTGACTTCCAGTCAAAACCAGACAGGTCTCTTTATGTGCTCGCTTGGACAAAACTTGTGTTTATTTTCTATTGATTATCAGTCTAATGATATTCAAACGCTGGAGAAAAGTGTTATGATTTTAATACATGCAGACATGCAGTGCAGAGTGTCTGCATTGTTCTGACTAAATCAAACAGGAACACCACGATCAAACAGCATCAGTGAACACAATTCCTGCTGAACATATCTCAGCAATTTTCCTTTTTACATTCCCAGCTAAGAAAAATGTTTCTATTTTACGTTGTAAGAACATTCCCTAACATTTCCATTACCAACACAAACGTTAAAAAGTTACATTGCAAATGCTAGGACAGTTCAAAAGTAAATTTTCTGACGTTGTATTAATGTTATTGCTTAGTTATAAGTACATTATTCAAACATTCTTTTAAATTCATGTTTTAACATGTATAAACATACATGACAAATATGAAAGTATATGAATAATGTGTCATTTATATATTAGAGCCTGATTTTCAACAGTCTATTATGATATATTACTTATTGTGGCTTTTAACGGTAAGTTCTACAGTAACCAAATCATTCAGTTGAAATGAAAGACAGTTTCATGTCTGGCACCTGTCTGGTAAAACTCTTTAGCTATTAAAAAGCTATTAAAAAACAAGCACGCAGGGATATTTAAATCTCCGCTTCTTAAGGGGGCACCATTTGCGACCCTTGTTCCGTTCCGCCCAGTTGGCGTCTCATGGGTATGATATGCTGTAGTAGACAACAGAAAGCTGCTGTGGACTCAAGTTGCCAAAGGTCCCTCACTCGCCTTGACCCCGGGTGACACCCGATCCCCCTGAAGGCATCTTTTATTCCTCCTTCTAGAAGCAACATTAGGATCATTCTTACACCCCTGCTGTTTGGTTGTGGTGACCTCTAAGCCTATTGGATTCCAAGGCCAACCGCCGAGTAAACGGCCACAGTCGGTTTCTAACAATTGGTGCTCTCCATTTCTCACTTCCTGCATAATGTTTCAATAGAAGATAAAGGGTGAACTAACCAGCGTTTGGTTCTTGTCAGAATTAGTTCGGGATCAACGATGCTGCCGGTGGCATTCTCATGCCTCAGCAGATTTTGTTCTTTCAGCATTTGTCTCTGAGAATAGAGCAGAATCCGTCATTCACAGCAGAGCATCAAACAGTGTCAGGCAGGGCTGGGAGCAATTCATAACTTCAGAATTGGCTGCCATTCAAATAATGAGCTTGAATCTGAATTCAGACGGCCAGAGATGTAGAATTGGAATCTCAATTGGAATGACAAGAACTTGAATTTGTTGAATGGCAATTAGAAAAATAAGATATAAAAAAAGATTTAAAAAATATATAATAATAATAACCATATTTTGTAATATATTTATGACAACAATAATCCTAATAATAATTTATGTTACACATTTTTCATATCTGAAACTTATTATACACACCGTTCACCCTGTTGATTTTAGATAAGTGTATAAAAACAATATCTAAATTTAAATCTATTAATATTATATAACATACTGAGAGTATTCAGTGAAGTGATTCAATTACAGGAAAAATATTTGACATAATGCATCAGTACTTCAGTCAGCAGTAGCTCCATATCTCTGGCATTTAACTTTAGGATCATTGCAAAATGTTGGTTCTAAATCGGGCTAGTCCAAAACTAGCTAAGTACTTTCTAAGTACTTCTAAGTACTTTAATTTCCCCCCTCCTCCCTTTTTTGTTATCATTTCCATGCACTATACCAGAAGTGATCAAATCAGTCTGATTTATCTGATCTTCAGGGTGTGATGACAATGAAAAGCTCTCTTTCCACAACAGGTGATAAAGTGTGTAAGGGAACAAGAGGATAAAGCTGCTGACTTCTCCTGGTTAACATGGTAACCCACCATAACCACGCAGTTCACCAGCAAACATAGTCGGTCTACCAGCAACACATGACCTTCTTAACAGTTAAGCTAGTTCAGAAGTGAGACACCAGCATCTTAAATGGAGGATCAGCATGAAAATCACAACACAACTGTATTGGTCATAATGTTGTGTTCACCTCTGGTCAGGAATTTTATCCCCAGCTCAAGAAATATTCCTTAAATAAAGTTTCACTAAGAGACATTTAAACAAACATGAAAATCTGGAAGTGAACTTGGAAACTGAGCTTGCCGTGTAATTATTGCTCAGACTCATTGGAAGCCTTGCGTTAAACAGGCTTTGATGATATTTCTCTCTTTTAATCGGTGCACATAGTTTTGACAGTGGAGCCCAACCCGTGCCTGGAGCCAGATTGGGGAATGTGCAGGAGAAGAAGGGCACAGCCCTCACACAAAAATGACCCGCAGTGAGCAGATAACATTTTTAGGTTATAAGAATCCTTATTAGGTTATAAGTTTCCATTAAGTAACAAAAACATTAAAACGTTATTTTGATTGGTCTAGGAACTGAGTTTTTTTAAACGTTGCATTAATGCTAACGCTTGGTTATAAGAACGTTACTCCGTTATTAACCTACCTTATTAACCTTTATTAAGCATTCAACTAACATCTTAGAATGTTTTTGACGTATGACACATAGCGTTAAAAAACGTTCTACAAATGTTAAAGCAAGAACGTTTTTGATAACACTGAGAGAACGTTTAAAGAACATTAGCCAACGTTCTGAGAAGGTTCCCTGAGAGGCTATGGCCAACAACGACGCATGCTAACGATCGGCGCAGAAGATCTGCAGGTTCTGTTTTGATGAGGGCGTGTGATCTTGACCTCAGAAACAATTGCTAGAAGAGAACGAAAACATTGGAGAGTGTTAAATGCCTGAGACGCCCAAACGTAGCTTTCCCTTCACCGTAACAAAACTCCACCTTAAAAACCATTTAAAAACACATTAGCAACTTAACATGTCTAAAAAAAGAGAAGCTTTGTTTAAAAAGCCACCGCACCTTCGAAAAAGAAAACAATGACTCAAGTGTAACTAGTCCAAACATATTCTTTCTGCTTCTCAAATAGTTGTTGATCTTCCATGACCTCACCCCTAAACCTCGATACAGTTTGTACTTAGCACTCATTTTGGCTGACAGAGCAGAAGGATTCTTTGACAAAGAGGAAGTTTGGATTGTAGAAGCCCATCGCATCCGGGCCCTCACAGCACAAGGGCCGATATCATCACAGGCCAAAGCCAGAGCGCTCATTGTCCCTGCTCACGGTACAACAAAGGAGGTAAATAAACATCAGAACCCCAGATTCCCCTCTGCTGTCAGTTCAATTACCCACAAACCCATACCTCCGAAAACATCCCTTTACCCATGACCTCACCGGCTCGTGTCTGAGGTGATTTTAGGGGTGGGGAGAGGACGAGTTTGTGGGTGTGCGTTTGTGCTCGTATTTAAGCCACTCTCACAGTGTTCAGAGATTTGCTAAGTCAACAGTTATCCTTCCTATTCAACGGATGAAGTATCAGAAACAGGACGATACAAATCTGCCCTCTGTCCAACCCTGATCACACAGACCCATGAGGGGCTGAAATAAAGCCTCAGTGATGCTTTCTGTTTTTTTAAAACATTCTTCAAACAGCATAAATTCATGTGACTTATCCAGTAGATGTTGTTTTGTATGCTTGAGGGTTTGTATTTAAAAAGCACACAGAGAAACATATCTGACACAGACGTCAGACAGCAAACTTACGCTAAACGTTTTTTGACACTGTAATATAACTGTCACATTTCATCTTTAAATCTCATCACCAAAATCAAAATCAAAACCTTGAGAAAGACCTTCACAGGATCACCACAGAGGAGGACAAGATAACCCTGTCAATCATATAATGACACTTAATACCAGTTCCTTATAAAAACAAGAACTGGTTTTGTTGGGAGAGAAAGACGAACAAAAAGCGAGAAAACATCACATTTATAGCAGAAAATGCTGCCTCATAAATATTAACAAAAAATACTCCAGACTCGTTAATGACAAAATATTTGCAGTAAATTCATGTCAGGAGAACCGACCCTCCTCAAGCCGAGCCTGGTTTCTCACCAGGTTTTTCTCCACTACTAACAAAAGTCTCTGACTGGGATTGTTATATTGCACTGTAAACAAAACTTCAGTGCTGGGCTGCGTCTGAGAATAGCCACCAGTAATTAAAGCACAGAACATTGTGCGCGGCTCCCACGTCTGGAAACCGTTTGCCAGCCAACCGCTGCATCTATTATTCTGTCCTGTTATGAACAGCCACTGGGCACTGCATTATTATTACTGTGCCATATGATAAATATCGCATGAACAACAGTTGCAGTCCAACGGCGGGTTTTGTTAATGGCTACATGTTTGGCGGGGAGTACATGGAGTGAAACAACACGATTACTAATGTGAGAAAACCTCACAGCAGTGGAACAGTGTGTGTACAGTGTGTCGTCAGCAATGCGATAATAATCACTGCCCTGAAATCTATAGAAGGTGTTTCATTGACATCGCTGCTGTCAACATTGTTGGGAGGTTAATCCTGTCATATGATCACGGCTCATTACTACTTGAAGATTGCTTAATCTTCCTGAGAGCCGGACTGTATGAGTGTGTGAGAAAGAGAGAGAGAGGATGGGAGAGAGAGAGATTTAAAAAATCTGATCTGATGATCCATAGCAGGTCTTAAAGAAACAGTCCATCCAAACATGAAAAGTATCTTTTAATCTATTCACCCTCAAGCCATCTTGGATATATGTATGATGATTGCGTATCAAGTTCAAAATATGAATTGTTTTCCTTCAAAAACGTATAATTTCACCTTAGAAGACATTTATTAACCCACTGGAGTTGTATGGATTACTTTTATGATGGATGGATGTGCTTCTTGAAACTGCCATAATTACGCTGGGAAAAGCCGGGATATTATTTAATATAACTCCGAAATAAGTCATATACACCTAGGATGCTCAGAGGGTGAGAATTCATGGGCTAATTTTTCAGCGAACTATCCCTTTAAGAAATCTGCCTGGGTCATACCTTCTTAAACTTCACAGGACCACACAGACGAACAAAAGCCTTCCATCAAAACACATCAAAGCATTGTGGAGAATGATTGAATTAAAACTGAAGATAGCCAGATACATATGCAGGACAGATCCCACTGCTCAAAACTGCACTGAACCCACCTGAACTTCACACACACGCTTCAGTATCGCACACAAAACTGAAGAAAGAAAACAAGAGGGGAAAGCAATGTGCATTCCAACCCAACAAAGGTCAAGCACAATACGCATGGCTGACTGTCGCCCACTCAGGCATACTGACACAGCTCACCTGCAGTTAATCTAGCAGTCTGCCAGAGAAAGCCTCACTCTCTCACTCTCGGCCCTGGTAAGATGATGCTCTGTGGGTGGTGGTCTTCTGAAGCCTGTCAAGACAATGGATCAAATACCAGCGCTGTTCCTTTGAACTATTGTTTCTGGGTCTCTCAAAGGCATTATCTGACCCAGCACTACCTGGACTGTCAGCAACCGAACCAGTCATTGCTCATTGTAGCAAAAAAACCTACTTGTCTGGTATGTGACATGGGAAAAACTTCATCATACTTTCCTTCATGCGGATGAGATCGTGATTCAAAGAGTTCTTATCAAACCGCAATTGCAAAAAGCTTTGGGCAATTTACACAAATACTTTGCTGTAACAGAAGTCTTGAGAGTAACTGTAGAAGAGGGACTGATAACATTTAGGTGTTTAATACAGTATCAATAAAAAACATCAAAGCAAACACAGAAACAGTCCAATGAAAACAGCACTCCTAACAAACATGCAGTTACCGTTGAAACAGGAAGTAAGATTCCACCTTTCTGTTCAAGATATAACTGACAAACGAGCTGATTAGTTTCATCTCTCGTAACAGACATTATGAGCCAATGATATTTTGGTTCACTTTGCCTTTGCTCTTTACAGCACAGAAGCCTTTATACTGTATGCCCTCAAGATCTTTTACACAGTATACAAAAGCCACATAGACAGCCAATCTTTAGGATTCACTAAAACCGTCTCATATTAAGTGTCTGATTCAGAGGCGAAGTGCCAGGCAGTGAGCTGGCAGAGCGGCCGAACGAGGGATTCTGGCACAGGTGAGGAACTGTTAAGTGCTCGTAAATGTTCTTTCTCAACCAGTTTATAGTTGCTGGTGATTTATTGCTGTAATGTAAACCCATTAGCACACAATTGACAGTCCTGAGCAGATCTCAAAGTTCCACCATATCACAACAATACCACAACAAAAACGTTTATTTACCACTAGCATTAAGATTACACCACCAGTAAGATAGAATTTAAAATAAAAGTAAACTCTGATGTATTAAAGTTACAATCAAACGTCTTGCCATCTACATGCATACTATAAAATTAGTCAAAGGCAAAAACTGACATTGACGTAAAGGTTAAAATTATTTTAAAAAATCAGAACTTTCCTTCGCAAGACTACAGAATTCACCTGATGTGGAATTTCCTCTGGAATCAGTGTTGTCAGATATCCATATTTAGAACTTTGAACACTTTAGAACACATTCCATTTATATCTACTGTACATGACTGTATTGAGCGTAAATACTGTAAACGTGTGTGTGTGATGTGCATGTGTCAGTACAGGATTATCACATTAAGAGTGTACAGATGTTGAAGCACCACAGACTTGACACACTAACCCACTGACACGCACCAATCAGCTGCCAGTATGATGGCACAGACAATGACATCATTTATCATGAACACATCCCATATTTCCATACATACAGAACTGCAGACAGGAGAGCTTGTACCCAGCTAACAGGGAACAATCTTTAAAGGCTGTCTAACGTTTTCTAAATGTTTACTCAAAGTTATCAAAAAACGTTTTTGCAGTAACATTAGCGGAATTACATTAGCGGAAAAACATTATTTCTTAGTAGTTAATGGAATGTTTTAAAAATGTTACAGAATTAAAAAATATTTGAATAATGTTCTTAAAACCATGCAATAACTTAATAAATAAAAAATAATAAAAGGTCTAAAAAGCGCTACATTTTAGACTTGCCTAAACGTAGGCAAGAATTATATTTTTAACATTTTTCTCACCTAATGGAAGCGTTGTGAAAACACTCTTACAACCTAAAATTGTTAGCTGGGTTTCCTCTATAAGCTAAAGCTGATTAAAGGTGGCGGACCATCTGGATGCCTTCACACATCTGCATTACAAACATGTCATGCGCGCAAACATCTGCACTCATGTGGGGATTTAATGTTAAAAGTAGGTCAAATAGAAGCATTACCATAAAACAAGGTTTTTAAAAGCGGCTCGGACAGTTAGCTCAGACCATTTAATCACCTCAGACCTGCATGATTTTCTTCTTTCTGTGGAACACATACGATAATGTTAGATTTAATATCGACTCTGCTTTTTGTTATTGTCAATTAAAGTGAAAAGCAGCATAAAGCACATTCTCAATGTATAGTGATCGATGTGTAGTATAATGCAATGTAAGTCGCTTTGGATAAAAGCGTCTACCAAATGCCTAAATGTAAATGTATGCTTTCCTGTAGCTCAGTGGTTAGAGCATGGCGTTAACAACGCCAAGGTCATGGGTTCGATCCCAATGTGAAGTATAATGCAATGTAAGTCGCTTTGGGTAAAAGCGTCTGCCAAATGCCTAAATAAATAAAAATAGCAGCACAAATGCACGAAATTCCACCAGCGTATCATAACGGGAAATGAAGCGACTGCTTGAACCACTAATGGCAGTATGCTGACCTTTGACCTTGCCGCTGTGGTCTTGCCCCACTTAAGGAATTGCTCTGGGGCAAATCAACATGCTTCTTAACCAGCCCATCTGGAAGCATCCATAAATCTACCGAGGGATTGAATTGCTCAATTAACACGTGCTGAGTTAAACAATCAGAAATGCATTACGAACATCAATGAATCCCAACACTGGTCACATTTTACAAATATTATATAGATATGTTCAGTTATTCAAATGCAACACACAGGAAGGCAATTTCAAGACAATATCCACCCATCCGATAGCGTCTATTTGGATGTTGACGTTTCCATAACATTTCCATAACTAACAAAAGTGTTAAAAATGTTCCTTTGAACGTTCAAAACATCCCTTTTTTAAATGTTGTATTAACATTAGTGTTTGGTTATAAGAACGTTATTCAAGCACAACATGTACTTTCATTAACAGGAAAATCATCCGCCTCGAGTGTCTTCCTGTTCTTGAGAAAGACTCTGTGATCAGACTCTGTGATCAGACTCTGTGATCAGACTCTGTGATCAGACACTGTGATCAGACNCTGTGATCAGACTCTGTGATCAGACTCTGTGATCAGACACTGTGATCAGACTCTGTGATCAGACTCTGTGATCAGACTCTGTGATCAGACTCTGTGATCAGACTCTGTGATCAGACTCTGTGATCAGACACTGACCCAGCACCTGCGCCACTGATTGATTCCACAGCTGCGCAGTGTTGAATCAGTGAACGATGCCTGCAAAAACATTCACTGCATTTACTGCATCATGCATGGGGCAATATTACATTTCACTGTAAATACACCAGAAAAGCATTACACCACATATATGCATTTGGCAGACACTTTTGTTCCTAAACAACTTACAGTTGACAACGTACAGATTTGATCATTACATGTTCCCTGAGTTCAAACCTACAACCTTTGTGCTGCTAACGCAATGCTCTAACGGTTGAGCTACAGGAACACCCTGTAACCCAATGACATACAATGCACACATACAGCAGCAGGTTATTCTGTTCATACAAGCATGTGCTCTTAAACTTGACTTGCCTTTTCGCTTGAATAGATGATTTGGTTGTTTCCAATTGTGCGTAATGTTTCTGATAACGTTACTGCCAGAGGACGAGGGGGCACATGCTGGAATCGCTGTGATTAGCGCAATATTTTCCAGGGAATGTTTGCACAGCCGATAAAAATCTTTCAGGAAATGTCTGAGAAGAAATGATGACAGAAACACTATTATGTGAATTCAAGCTAATTAATCACAGGGACGTTAGCTGATGTCGCAGGGGACTCGGTCCCAAACTTTAACTGTTTGTTTAGGGTGTAATGCGTCTTTTTTTGGATGCTGAGCAATAGTTACTTCATGTCGTGCTGTTTCATTGGATGTGCTGGCCACATTGTTAAAAAACCAAAAAATGGCGACCTTGTTTTGCCGTGCAAACAGTAGTGACCAAATTGTTCAAATGCTAGATTTACAATTTAAAATGCAGAACAGCAGAATATATACATATATATACAGTATATATATAATTGGGGACTATATGGGTATATGGGACTACATACACATACTTTCATTGCATGTATAAAAAGTCACAAACGTTGTTCATAAGCCATCTGCCAGCCCAACTGTATGTCACATTACAAGCAATTATGGCTAGGGGTTCCATAAAAAACACAGATGCAGACGTTTAACAAGCTCAGACAATCTTTCCTCAAGCATTAAACAAAAACACTCAGGTTATTAAATGACATCATCTGCCGCTACATTTGTATTTTTATCTGTACAGCTCCATGAAAGTGACTAATGACAGTATGAGACTAACTGCACTGTTCTGCACAGCTCTGAGATGAAACCACTGGTGAGTTACCTCCTAGTATTTACTGCACCATGTGAGAAAAACAGTCTTTTCGTTTTGTTTTCCAGTAAAAACATACGAACATCCTTAAAAAAAAAGACGAACAAAATTATTTCTAAAATAAATGAGCAAAATTCTCTGAAAACAAGTCATGCGTAAATTGCTCTCGTCTGCAGGACATTTTTACTTCTTTAATGCGTTAGATCTAATGTTCAGATATTCAAATCGTGTGCTGTGCCAAAAAACAATCCTGTATTTTCTCCACTGACATCACTTTGTTTGATAACTCGAGAAATGTAGTTGTCTGATGCAGCCGCCCAGAATTTAAAGAGAAACTCTCATGACAGCAGAGCATGTGTAGAACACCTCACACTCCTGCAGACGAGAAATATTCTGAAAGGAAAAACATACACTCAAGCCTTTTCTGTGAAGCACTTTGTCTGTTTAGTTTAATACTTTAACTTATTTGACAGCTTTTTGTAATTGGGCAATTTATCCGAAAATCTGTCGTCATTAACCCCACCAATCAAATCAAATAGTCTACCACTGATAAAACTCACAATATCTTCAGATATCAAACATTCCTGGCCCGGATAAGAATGAATTGACGGATCTTGGAATCATCACTTCTAAAAAGCCGACGTGCGTTTTTCGAGACGTCCTACAATGCCAGATGTTTCTACCCCCAACAATTGTCTGCGAGTCCAAATGTTTCTCTGAATTTTAGAGTGTACCACAAGTACCTTAACTTTATCCCATTAAAACACATCCTATTTACCATTTTGTAACTGTAAATAGTCAACTGACAGTTTAGTTTGCTAACAATAATAATTGTTTAGTGTGATGGCCAAACATACCGTTACCATTTTTGGAAGTTCCTGTACTGCATTACAGTTGTTTTGACTATATAACCTTCCATCATGAGGCCAGTTGTCTTTCTTTTACCAGAACAGACAATTGCAGGAAACTCGTTTACCCATTTAGTGAAGTGACTAACCGAGTAAACAGAGTGTGTGATGTGTTGATAGAACCATTTTGGTTCTTCGTGAAACCGAGAGATCCCTCACCCTTTCTTCCCCTGCCAAGGTATTGTCCTCCCAAAATGCCTCCGTCTTTCTGTTGCCCAAAGAACTGTAAGGAAAAACAAACCATTTAAATGTGTTTACAATTCATATTTCCATTTGCCTTTTTCCTAAATTAGCAGTTTGATTTAGTGCTGATTGAAAGTCATTTGCAGAGTTGCACGGCATAAATAATGAAAAAAGAGACCTTTGAACAAACATTGTTATTGGTGTATAATAGTGGATGGAGGAGATGACTCAGAGCTTTTTGTATGGTGGGCCTAATAAGAAAGAGATGAATGACTGCTTTGCAATCTAACATGCACGGTCTGCATAAAGATCGATGACAAATCATCTGCTGCTTTTGGCTTGTCATGGGAGATGTGTGACAACTCTGACCAGAGGTTCTGGGTGACCCAAATAAAGAGAGACAGGTTGGAATACCCCTAAGACTGAAGAGACCGTCTATTGTGCATTTTGGGTGTATCTGTGATGTGTTTGAAGAGCATGAGTTAACCAATGAAGACTTGAGGTTTTGGAGAACGGAGAGGAGGTTCAGCATTCCATCCTGGTTGGTGGCCTACGGAGAAGATCAGAGAAAAGATTAAAAGTCAAAGGTATCACATCATCTCCTGCTTGCTCTCTCGCCCTCCCTACTCTTTCAAACTCTACCCAAAGAAAAGTTTTTCAGTCTTGCTCCTGGAAGAACCTTAGAGAGGAACTCATCAGATCTTTGATAGAAGCTTCGTGACCTGAAGAACAGCATCAGATTAGTCAAACCTCTACAATGTACAGTTCTTCAAGGGCAGGACTGAGAAACAATGGACTAAACGGATATTGTGACAGACTTTGAGAGTTTGTTGTGGGTGGGCCAGTTATTATAATGAGTCTTCTGGGAGATTTGGCCTTACTGCTGGATGGCTAAACCAACGCCTGTTTGCTTTTGTTCCAAGCCATTCAGATTTCTTGACAAAATGTACAATGAAGGTAGTATAATCACGCTAAACCGAACGAGTTTGGATGACTGTTGAGCCGTTCAGTTTCAAAACTCCCAAACTCTGATATTTTATGTCATTTGGGTATGACTAACCATCCATAATTAAGAAATTGAGTTAAAACACAGACATCTTGAAAAATCGAATCTGACAACTACAAATTACAGCTAAGTCTTTTGTGTTTTATCCCTCTGAAAATATCAACCAGATGCACATATGAAGCAATGAGAATACAGCAACTTCTAAACCACTGATACTGAAAGACGGCTGCAGTACGGTACACACAGAACACGTGAGAAATGACCAGACATCGTCTTTTATGAATACAACTGATTTGTAATTCAATAAAGCTACTTAGGACAAATTTGTAGCACAAATTAGTCTGATGGTCCCTCAGATTACAAAATGTAACAGCAGGCATAAATTCTTTACATGTTGACATTGACAGCAGCCCACTACGACAGCCAGCAGTAACCACAGCAGTATCTGCTTGTTTTAAAAGCTATTTAACGTATGCAGTTTAACTTCTTCCCAGCTAACAGGGAACGTTTCTCTAACAGAAAACGTTTTCTAAACATTCTCTCAAAGTTATCAGAAACGTTCCTGCAGTAGCGTTAGTAGAACCTCAAACGTAATATATCATTTATCAGAAATGTTGTTGGCTCCTAAATTGTTGGTGGAACATTTAAAAAAACATTACAGAATTAAACGTCCAATTAATGTTGCTACAACTAGATGCTGGAACGTTCCTAGAACATTCAAATTTAAGTTTAAGTGTTACATAATGGAAACATTAGGGAAATGTTCTTACAACCTGAAATGATTAGCTG
>JAZGTJ010010213.1:0-18383 GCA_036877575.1 Botia almorhae | reverse complement strand
TTTCTGTCTGGATTACTGTGTACCGTTTTTGGATTGTTTACCTGGTTCTTGATTGTTCTCTGCCTGCCTATTGACCCCTGCCTGTTTACTGTTTTTGATTGTTTTCTGCCTGCCTTTTGACCCCAGCCTGTTTACTGTTTCTGATTGTTATCTGCCTGCCTCGACCATTGCCTGTGTTACGTTTTTTGATACCTGCTGCCTGCCCTTGTGATTATTTGCTATTTGACTTTTATATTAAATTATCGCAGATGGATCCAAACGCTTCTGAGCCTTTGTTACAAATAGACACTTTTCACTACAGACTGTTTATTCAGGAATGTGTGAGCAGTTTGTGATATAGCCTGTGATCTTTTCTTGTTTGTAAGTGTGTAAGGATTTTTTTAGGTTACTAGAACCTTTTTCTTAAGAAAAACAATTGAGGTTATTAAACAGATATTCTTTGTGAGATGACCTTTCAAAGCCCATGGGAGTTCTCCAAAATTGTTTCTTTTTAAAGAGAAATAAAAATATAGAATTTTTATTAACAAAATAATAAACAATAATTACATTATAATAATTAGTGAAACAACAAAGATGGAGCTGTTCTGTGTTTGTTATTGTAATCTCAGTCTGAAATCCCCATGAAATGAGTTCAGGTGAATCAGATCTGAGCGTCGCCGCATACCGCGACTGTTAGCCGACTGAAAATCCACAGCAAATGAGTTCCACTTACTCTTTTGTAAGAAATTATGGAGGAAATGGGTCTGATGGTAAAAGGGCCATAAGAGTGTGTCAGTGCTAAAATCACCAAGAAGATTTCCCATAATGCTGAGCAGAATAAGCAGTGGTAGCTGGAAATATTTTAATGATTAAATAGACAGAGTGGGCTGGACATGGGTCAGTGAATGTGTTTAAATTTTTCATTCATCTCATCCGAGTGACCCTGAGAAAGAAACTCTGTCATTCTACACCTCAAATGAGGTCTAGGGTGGAGGAATGAGAGAGGGAGAAAAAGAGAGAGAGTGAAAAAGAGAGAGAGTGAGAAAGAGTAAGAGAGTAGACACTGAATTTACATATCACAGTCTAGTGTAGTTAAACCACCCAATTAGCGAGTGAAGGCAAAGGACAGAAATGGAATTTACAGATTTACAGACAGTAGTTCTTTGATATGTATGTTGTGTTTTATTGCATACCAAAAAAGATGACATCTTTATTGTATAGTTTCATTATAAGTTACTTCTTTATAAATGAGGTTAAATCAAACCATCAAAGCTAGTGATATGCCACCAATGCAAAGGCTGTAATAATACATTCAAAATTCTAGATAGATGAGAACAATATTTATATACTACATACATACTGATTTGTCAGGGTCCTGGCTTCTTGCCTTGAGTTTTTCCTAGATTCTCTTGCCAGGATCCTGACAACCCCTGTGTTCCGTGTCAGGGCATGATGTTTGGATCCTGACTCAATCCTATTTGTGGTTCTTGTCATCTGTGGAAGCACATTGCCTTTGTTTGTTTACATTTGCCATGTGCTCTCCTGTCTAGTGTCTTGACCCGCCCTCTTGTTTCCTCATTTATCATCCCATCGTTAGTTCTTCCCCTCATTTGTTTACCCCCATTACCTGCTTTGGTAACTCTTCTATTTAATGCCCCTGTGTTTGCTCTCTTGTGCTGGTGTATTGTGTCTTGTACCCGATGTGGTTCTTGTCATATGAAGGCTGCCTTGTGCCAAATGTTTTTTTAGCTCACCTATATATATTATCTAGTCTTGTTCTGATTTTGTTTTTTTCAAGTTTTGTTTTGGTTCTTGTTTTGACCCTTTGAGGGGTTTTGTTTTCATAAAGTCTTTTTGTTTAAAAGCTATTTTTGCAATCGAGTTCTTCCCTCATCCACTCTTAACAGTATATTTGTATTAATAATTACTGACAGGCGATGGAAATCTTGTCCACTGAAAATTGACTTTGTTTATCCTAAAGCACACAGAGTTATGTATTGTTATATTTAGTGAGTTTAGTGTATTATCGTGTCACTAGTTTATCAACATGCTAACGTCAGATTCTATTGGAATCATTCATGAGCCGCGCCTCCCATGTGTTTCAGATAAAGAGTATGTCTGTGTGGAGCTGCTGCTGTAGAACGTTCCAAACTGGTCACTTATGAGATTTTATTACAACAAAGATGCTGCCTACAAAATGTAGGCAGTAGATGGGCAAGGCAGCTTATTATGTGTTTGAACTCTAACAAACTGTTACATGTCTTGGAATCTTAAATGGAAATCAAGTTGCTGGTTACACCCTGTAGAGTATTTCAGGATGTCCTGACCTTGCATTCTGTTCCAGCACCTCTTCAGGGGTCATTATCAAACATTTGGTCAGGATGATAATTAGGTCAGATAATGAAGGCCAAACCTGCAGACAGCACACTTCTTAACAATTAAAATTAGTCAGAGAACACAGGTTAACAAACTCTCGCATCCTTGGAAGAAGATCGCCACCCGTGTCCCAATAGTCCTAATGAAGACCTGTCCTCAGTTTCTATTGTTTTAAGTCGTGTCTGCTGCATTATGCTCCTCTCTCACCCTGCATTTTGCATAGCCTAAAGCATCTATTAAAATCCCCCTGTAAAATTCATAAAACAAAAAAATGTGGTAGGTCAAGTCTAGTGGGAACCAAAGTAAGCTCCTTATTAGCAGCCAACAGAAAACCCAGCCAATTACACATCCTGTGTGAGAAGGGCTCCAAGCATAGGGGAATCCATATTTTTTTCTCTCTCTCACCATATCTCTCTTTCTCTGTCTTTCATTTGATTGTAAGTACGTGGATGGGCAGATTTAGTGCAAGTAATTATAGTGTGAGTGTTTAGTGAACAAAAATTCAGTCCTGCCATTCAAGTACAAACTCATGTAAATCTTCAGTTTGCTACCCATCTTAAATTGGTGGGTTTAAGGGATTCCCAGCAGAAGTAAAGGATCAGAGAGAAAAGCAAAGGAACTCTGAGCTCCAGAGATATTTAAAGAATCTTAGGCAGGAATTTAAAAGGCTACAAATTAGACTCAACATTAGTCTTCTTCTTTCACAGAGCATGTGGAATGAGAACAGAGCAGAATACATAAGATGGACGGGCTTCTTTCTGCTCTTAGAAGATGACATTAATCCTTTTATGTACAATGACAGCTAACAGGGCTTGGTTTCCTCCCCTAATACTTGTGTAAAGCCAGGAGATTTCCTTACATGAGTCTGTTACTGTTAGTGCCTGACGTGGGGCCTGCCTGAATGCAGGAGAACACATTCTACAAGATAAGGACTGATACCAGTAATATGGCAAAATGATCAAAAACTACCACAGATAAAAGGTATTGTCATCTATAACACTAAATGAAAGATGTGATTGTAATGTATGAGCTGAAGTGCTTGCTGTTGTGGCAACAACACAATGTTTAATTAATTATATAGTTTATATAGTAATATGGTATGTATATAGAAGTGACAAGAATAACTTAAGGCAGTTTTGAATGTAAGTTGTTTTAGCAATGTCAAAACTATAAGTTTATTAGACAAGATCTGGTGCCTTGTAGATTCTTTCAGTAAATCTTAGTTAAACCACAAAAATGTCTATAGAAAAAGAGATATTTTAATTCATGCATTCAAACACACACACGCACATATATATACATATATATACAGTATATATATTCCAGGCATAAATAAATCAGACAACCATAAATCAGTGAAATATAATTTTCTCCTGTTTCTCTTTCTCTGTTTTGTTTGTATCTGTTTTAGGATTTTATTCGGAATACATTTTTGTCTCTGATAGAAAACAATTTTAACTGATGGAACAACAGCACAATCTCTCTCTCTTTCTTTCTCTGTGCCTCTGAAGTATTTGAATAAAGCTTGTTGAAGTTTGTTTTTGCTGTGCTCTCAGCTCAGTGCTGTTTGATGAACATTTTAACCTACTTAGTGCAATTAGCGCTTCATTAGAAAGGCTAACTAACTATCACTTCTCTCCATAATGATTTGCAACAGTGTGCACATTACAGAAGATAATCAATGCCTGGTGTTCAGTGCTCCAGCGCAGCCCATGTCTGGATAAAGCGTCTGAGAACTCCACTGCAGTGGAGGAGCGTTTAATTGCAGAACATTTCTCTCGGCTCCTAATGTCTTCCCTAATGAAGTGTCATCCCAAAGAAGAGAAAAAAGCTGTATTTATTTTTTTTAGCAGTCAGCCTTCACCACAAATATGTAATTATCCGTTTTAGATGTGGCAGGGGGATGAGTGTAATCTATAGCAGCTAGTCTTTGAGCTACACTGACAGACCTATATAGTGCTTGAAATCTTTTAAAAACATGCGGATCTCTGGTGAATGAACTTTACACAAAATGTTGTTCTGTTCTGGAGTGCTCACAATAAAAACTGTAATTTTATAGATCTCTGCCTCTAGGTATCCAAAAGCAGGCAACTTTAGGTACCGTGCACATATGTTTAAGTCTATGTGAAACAACGTTGGCAAACCATTGTTGTTTCTGTAATGTAACATTTCTGTGTGAAAGCGTATTGAGTGAAAAAATAAACATGGGGCTGGGCTTCAGAGTATATTGAGAGTTGATTGGCAGGCAGTTAGGGTTAGGCGTAAAGGTTTAAAAATAAGTGTATTGAGGGTATTATTAGTCCCAAAAAGCAGCAATAATAGTCTGCACCAATAACACTGAACAACTGTATATTCTTTCTCTAAAAAAATTCCATAATTTTCAAACATACAGTCCCCACATTTCCCTAGACTTTACTTAGTGGAAGCTTCCTCTGAAACTTTTGCCTCTCCTCCATCTCCCTCGCTCTCTCTCTCTTGATTCATTCATCTCCCTCTCTGTCTCAAAAGCAGAGATGGGCGAGTGAACCTTAAGCCTACCCCATGCTGTGCTGCCCTTCACCATAATGAAAAGCCATTACCTTGACCGCTGACATGCGCTGGCTGGAAAGGCTAGGCCTGATATTTATTGATGAAACTCTGAGCTCCCAATCTGCAGCACTGAGTGGATATCATACAGCTGTCAGAGCCGACAGACCTCAGAGCAGTAACAGCCCTCAACATGTCCCATCTATAATTTATGAACTACACTGAAAAAAAGTATCAAACAACAAAGTCGCTCGGTGGGCCTGGGGATTAACTACTGTAGCACTAAAGAGCTGCACCCGCGTGTGTGTGCGGGTTAAAGACTGGTTTGATTTTGGGTGAATGAGGACTGTTTGTGTTAAACATTCAAACCATGTTGATTCTCCAGAGGCTCTTGGAGTGAATAATATAACAGCAGTATTTACTGAGGAACAAAGCAATAAGAGAAAGAACAAAGGCTTTACCTTTTCTTAGGTCATCACCTACAGGGGTTGGACAATGAAACTGAAACCAATTTAGTGTTGGAGGTTTTATGGCTAAATTTGACCAGCCTGGTGGCCAATCTTCATTGATTGCACATTCCACCAGTAAGAGCAGAGTGTGAAGATTTAATTAGCAGAGAAATAGCACAGTTTTGCTTAAAATATTGCAATGCACACAACATTATGGGTGATATATCAGAATACAAAAGAGGACAAATTGTTGGTGCACTAAGACAGTTGTGACTAAGACAGCAAGTCTTTGTGATGTATCAAGAGCCACGGTATCCAGGGTAATGTCAGCATACCACCAAGAAAGACGAACCACATCCAACAGGAGTAACTGTGGACGCAAGAGGAAGCTGTCTGAAAGGGATGTCTGGGTGCTAACTCAGATTGTATCCAAAAAACATAAAACCAGAGCTGCCCAACTCACTGCAGAATTAAATGTGCACCTCAACTCTCCTGTTTCCACCAAAACTGTCCGTCGGGAGCTACATGGCCGGGCTGCTATAGCCAAACCTTTGGTCACTCGTGCCAAACGCCGGTTTCAATGATGCCAGCAGCGAAAATCTTGGGCTGTGGACAATGTGAAACATGTATTGTTCTCTGATGAGTCCACCTTCACTGTCTTTCCCACATCCTAGAGAGTTACGGTGTGGAGAAGCCCCAAAGAAGCGTACCACCCAGACTGTTGCATGCCCAGAGTGAAGGAAGGGGGTGGATCAGTGATGGTTTGGGCTGCAATATCATGGCATTCCCTAGGCCCAATACTTGTGCTAGATGGGCGCGTCACTGGAGGACCAGTGAGGACCATGGAGGACCATGTGCACCCAATGGTTCAAACATTGTATCCTGAAGGCAGTGCCGTGTATCAGGATGATAATGCACCAATACACACAGCAAGACTGGTGACAGAGTGGTTTAATGATCATGAAAGTGAAGTTGACCATCTCCCGTGGCCTGCACAGATCTAGATATTATTGAGCCACTTTGGGGTGTTTTGGAGGAGCGAGTCGGGAAACGTTTTCCTCCACCAGCATCACATAGTGACCTGGGCAATATTCTGCAAAAGGATTGGCTCAAAATCCCTCTGGCCATTTTTCAGCATCTTTAATGGCAAAACAGTGATTAAAGAGAGCTAATGAAAAACTGATTTCAGCTTGAACAGAAAGGACAGATTTGAGCTGAATTTCCATCTTATCCTGAATTATCTGAATTATCCATCTTAAATAGGGTATCAGGTCAACATTAGCACATTTGAAATCATAGTACACCATTATGTCAAAGATTTGCAGATGATTAATTATTTGACTGATTTTAGAAGTATGCATCCATACATGCTTTACTGGGCTAAAGCACAAACTCTCAGGCTATAAAAAATGTGTTAATGTATTGTGTGATATTAAGATGAAACAAAATGCCACAAAAAGTAATGTCCTACTATATACTCATGTGTACCTTTGCATATATACATTATACAACATGTTTATTTTATTTGCTGCCTTAAATTTTCAGATTAGTCAAATTGGCTGTACAGTTTAAAATTTTGACAAGCATTAAGTTGTTTATTTTCAAATTGCTTTTTTGGATGAGCTTATGTAAAACATATGTTGCCATTGTTTGCATAAAGTTTACATAGTGTTAAATAAAAATTTAAAAATTAGGATTTAGACTGGATGTACTGGACCTAAGTGGAAATGACATCACTTCCTGTACACTCAATCACACTAAAGACTGACTCAAACTGCCCTGAAACCATCTATTAACACAATTAGACTGTCTATATCCTATCATGCATACAGTCATGGGAACAAACACAATTGATGTTGGACACAGAGCGAGCTGTTAATGTTGTTGTGTTAATGGAAGGTTGAGTGTGAATCTACAGTAATTAATGTAAAACAGATGTATCCTGCATCTTAATGACAAATATGTCTGGCCAGGCCAAATACATGCCGTTAATCTATTACTAAGATGATGTTGATGATTGTAGTTCTTTCAAAGTGATGTGTTTACCCAATTTGAAAATTCTGTCATCATTTACACAACCAACCTTATGTCATTCCCAGCTCAAATGTCTTTGCCTCTGTGGAAAACACCAGGACATATTTTGAAGAATGTTGACACTGTTCTTTATTTCCATATCATTAAAGTGAATGGTGATGTGGGCATTAAGTAACTAACATTCAGCCTAACATCTCATACATGTGTGAAACAAAAAATGTTGAATTGTTTATTGACATTTTTAGAAATAAATATTAAATGTTTGAAAACATAGGATTGATAAATATGATCAGCATCTGGGGTTGAAGTGGCAAATATGATGTCAAGTATATACATATGACATATATGTCATATGTTAAAGTTGCAATTTAATGGTACTACGTTAAAATGCATAACTTAATAATTATCATTAATTACGGCTGCAGTCTGAAACTTTGGGCTCACAATCATTTCTCTTTGACATTTAAAATTGCAAGTTACTTGTGTCAGGAATAAGCACAGAGAACCCAGATGCGAAAACAACGGGAGTTTATTAACAGACAATGAAGAGAACAACAGCGAAGCTACGACACACGGCACTCGGGTCTCCTCAGCCGCAGCAGGGAAGCAGGTACCAGGACCCTGGTGCGGAGGCGGCACAGATGGATGAGAGCGCAGCAGGCGAGCGCGGGCGAGGTGGTCGTCGCGGCCGAGGGGAGCCCCAGCGAGGAGCGAGACGGAGGGGGGTAGGACCATTGGGGCAGGAAGGTGCAGGCAGTTGGTCCGGAGGCAGACGGGAGAGCGGGATGGCTGGACAGCGGCTGGCCCCAGGACGGAGGACAACAGAGTGGGAACCCTGCACACAAGAAAACACAAGACACAACAAACAAGCTGGAGCCTGTGACAGACAGGACACACACACACACACACACACACCTAACTAACGTCAGCCCAGGCGACACACACAGAACCCTAGGTTAACGAGATAACGATAACGAGAGGGAGGGGTGACGCGGACACCGGAGCACATGGCGGACTGTCAAGCCCGTGCGCTCCGACAAAAACAATACAAACCCGGTGGATCAGTCCGAGATCCTAACACTTGAGGAGTTATTTTCTGTATGTGGGTTGTGCTTCGGCACTGTTCCTCAGCACGAATGAGCCTTATGGTTAGCTACCTACTATTGAGGCACTGAAATGTCCTACCTGTTCAACAGAGAAAGGCCATCTCTATGTCAGTTTTTAAGCCTTCAGATCTCAGAGTTGTCAGAGTTGCTTTTGTTAGTTTTCTTCTTCTTCCTCTCTTACATCTATGGCAATCTTCCACTCTAGCCAATAGAACTGTATGGTAAAAAGTTTTTTTTTAATTTTGCATACAGATAGAGGACAGTCTGAAATATTACCATAACAAATTTGGAGTCGTTACCTCAAACGCTCTAGCGCCACCAACAGTTTAAAGTTTTACTCATGTTCATGCTCCTAACCTTTGACATCATTTTCCATCATAAATATTTTTCTGCCATTTTGAATTTTCCAAAAAAACCTACTTTTTAAAACTCCTACAGCATTTGCATACGATGGCATAAAATTTGTTATCTAGCACCTAGAGACACCCCTGACAAAAAGTTATGGAAATCGTGTAAGTAACCCTTATGGTTTGCGTATTGTGCATTTATGAATTTTAAAGCCCATAAAAATGGATATGAGGCCGTATCTAAGCAATGCTTTGGTGTATTAACACATTTTCGTATGCGTCATCACAAACATTACCTTATTTTCATCACAGCGATTTTTGCCATTTTTGCTTATAACTTTTTGAAAACTTTGGTCTAAAAACATAAGAGTGTTCTCTTCGATCAAATGATATCCAATGTTCCATGGACAGCCATTTTAGGCATCAACCATTTTGAATTCTGTCGTTAAATGCAGTATTCAACAAATGCAATTGTGTATTGTTACAAAACTTGGTATGGTTCATCATCATTATCTTAGTCTAAGGTGCCCTGCAAAGTTCACTTAATTGCCAAAAATATCTAAATGCTTATGTAAATTATCTCAATGCTTATAACACATAACTGAAATAGCATATTGTCATGCAACCTGTGATTCTGTAGCTTATGCATATAATACCAGATTTGTATTATATACTACTCAATGCTACTTCCTGTTTTTGCTTTTCCTAATCACATTATCAGAGATGTCAACAAATATTTCCTTTGGTGCCATTGATAGGCTTGACCTGTAATAGATAGCTTGCAGCTATATTTATTATTTAATATAGGACATCATGTAAATATAATATATTTACATGATGTCCACTTCACATCATGCCTAACACTTTATTGCTTACAATAATTTAATTATTAAATAATTATACTAGACCTGTTATATACTGTTATATCATTGCATTTTTGTAAAAGCATTGTAAAGCATTTGTAAAAGCAGTTTCATATGTGAACAAATAAATACAAACACAGATATTTTTTAATATTATAGTTTTGTTAAACATAAATGGCAGAGCACAGAAATATTGCAATGTTAAAACATTTGTGATAGACTGTAAAGGCGCAACAAAACTGTGTTTATAAAACCAACAACAGTCAAATGACTTATTAATTATATTATTTAAATTCTGATTGGATTCTGTTGCTAATAGGAACTGATCTAAAGCTAAAAGTGGTATGTGGAAAACACTTTAGGTTAAAATGCAATTAACAAATACACTGAGAACTTAAATATATACATATACTGTTGAGTATGTTAAGTTCATTTAAAATCACAATTTAGGTAAACGGATGTAAAGCATTTTGGTTAAAAATGCATATTTTTTGGTTAAAAGCATCTTAGCTATCTACAGATTGGGATGGCTACAAAGGCATATTTATTTATGGTTACACTATTTTAAGAAGTTGTTGTTACAATGTAATTATACATTTAAAATCGGTGTAATATTAATTAACAACATGTACTTGCTATTGCATTAGGATTAGGGTTTGGGGGGTTTGGTAACTGTTATTACTATACGTACATGTCACAAAGGCACCATTAAACCTTATTTATTTCTAAATACAACAACTTGAACACAACTTGAAAGCCTTTTCCATCCTCCATTAATGCGTTCTTATGACAGATCTTAAACAACTTTCAGCTTGACAAAGTAAGGAAATGTTTTCTCTTTTAAATGCTCTGCTTCAGATCTGACTGGGAACATTTTGACATGTGTGTGATCAATGCACAAGTCTGTGATTAAATGTGAGTGTTTACGGAAGCTTCATTCTCCGAGCATCAATGATCAAGAGGGGCGTTAGTCTGACATTTGGATGCATTTGGAAAGCAGTCTAACCCCACAGAGAAGAAGCCTCCCCACTTTTATTCACCCGTGCTGTCTTCCATCCTGAAACGTTTCTTCTGCCGATAAATTATTCCAAGCCTCTCCAAAGTCATTACGCATTTATTTTGATCTTGCTTCATAATTCACAGACTGCCGCACAGTGTATTTTTTTTAAAATGCCGGTAATGCGTTGATGCAGAGCGAAGTTATGATTCATTTATACCGCTGTGACAGTATAATACAGACATGTCAAAATTCATTTTATCCATTAAAATCCTTTTATTTTTAGTTTTAATTGAGATTTTACTGATCTTGAATATATGCAGTGCTTTGTGTTTACTTCACCTTTTGGAAAGGATGTGTTATTGTCCCAATTAATTTGTTATTCCTGTCACAGCAGGCACGGTGCACATCAAAGTTGTCATCTCTCTCTCGGCACTGGATTTTGGGGGAAGAATGGCATTTGATTTCAGAGTAACTCCTTCATAACGGGAGAGCATCTTACTGAGGGCCTCTCACGCTAAGTAAACAGTGATGTGATTGCTCATCAGTGTGATGTATGGGAAATCACGGGCGTTTGCTTTTCTCAGCTCAGAGATCATATGCGCTTTAAAACGCATTTAGTTAGCCAGTCGGAGCCTGTGAAGACAAAGCGCTTGTTTTGATGCTCATCAAGAAGACATCATCTGAACATTTAGCTCTCTCTGTGAAATGTAAATATTTGCTTTTCATTGAGGTTGAGTGCTTGTACTAAACACAAAGAGGGCAGCCAATTGTTCATGCCTAACCTTGTTAAAAGACAGTGTTTAAGGCCTGTGACATCTCAACACAGCTCGGGTCAGCGGTCTGTGCGATGACGAGGCTCAAGAGACAGATGTTTGATTCAGTAAATAAATACATCAGTCACTGCACAACTTCAAATAACACTTTAAACTGAATGTGTAGGTATGCTGTACATTTTACAATTCTGAATCTGATTTGGAACCTGTTTATTCTATAACAACCCAATGTCACGGGACAACAAACATTTTATGAGGTGGCACGACATAAGACATACCTCCAATCCAAACTGTTAATGGAGCGAAAACAGACCTTACGAAAACGTACGAATGAGATTGTACAAATTCATACGAATTAGCCTTCAAATCGTTAAAATGTCAAGCTGTTACGAATTGCCATGAGAGATATCATTTTTGTGAAGTATATGCTTCAAATTGACCAGTTGTACATTTTTGTAAAAGCTTTTGGTTAAACAAGTGACTACAACTCAATCACACTAGGATGGCCTACAGTACAATACATGGATGTTCACCTGTGTGTCTGTACAGGGGTTTCATAAATGTTTGGTCCTAGCATGGGGTCACATTTTAATGGGGTGATGTCTGACGGTCAGCTTTAAAACAATACTACAGGTTTTGCACTTGTTTGCGAGTTTATTTTCATGCATTTTTAAAAGAAGTTACATATGTGAACAAATAAATACAAACAAAGACAGATATTTTTTAATATTAGAGTTTTGTTGAACATAAATGGCAAAACACAGAAATATTGCAATGTTAAAACATTTGTGATAGATTTTATAGGGACAACAAAACATACAACAACAGTACTTACAAAACACTGGTAAACAACTAATGTGTTTTAAGCATCAGGGCTTTTACACTACAAGGTCTTTCTAAAAGGCAAAAGCCAACAAAAATAGCATGTATCTGTTTAGGGAGCTAGAGATGGAGATGGAGTGGAGAGAAGAAAAGCAGCTGCTGCAGCCTACAAGGATTTTTCTGTGTGCTCTTATGGTTCATCATTATTAAATGTCTCTTGTTAGATGAGAGAGGCGCTTTATCAAAAGCAGCCATTCATCAGGAGCCGGGCAGACAGCTCTCATCTGACCTCTGCTGCAATAATATCGCATCAACTAGGCCAACTACCCAGTTTAGCGGCAGAGCAGAGAGCAGAGACCAGAGGGAAGATTAAGTGCACTGCTTCGGCTCTCTGCTCCCACGGGTTCTCATGCCTGATGTTGTATTGATTGCAAAAGTTTACCAGTAAGTATCACAAACAACAATAGCCAGGTCAACGTTCACCGAGGCCTGAATGCTTATTCCCTGATGGGAGAGGAGCCAGCAGAGATCTCTGGGCTAAAGCTGAGCTATCATAAGCTTGAGACAGGAGCGTTACAGGGCTGGCTGTGCCGGACCACTCCTCCTGACATTTAGGAAAGCGATATGTCAAAGCCAAGATGGAGGGATGAGGGAGAAGAAAGAAGGGCTGCAGGATAATTATAAGCCTTTGCATTATTAAAGGCTCCATCGACAAACTGTCCTCCACATCTGCTTTATCACACAGGCCTGTTAGTGGTTCTCAGTACCTCTCTATCCATCTAATTACCCCAACATCTGTTTTTCAATCCCGTATATAAAACATACTCTACATTATATAGTATATATATATATATATATATATATAGCCATAGTGTAAGTCATCATGCAAACTTCCTAGACAGTAAATGTAAGGTTTAATTTTTACATTTTTATTTGATTTTTAGACATAAGTACTTGCCACCATGATGTTAGCATGTTGTGGGTGTCTGCAAGCATTGCTATGCAGTCTATCTCTGTGGCCGGCTGCATAAACTAGCAAGACTGGTCTCACAAATCTAATTTTTTCTTTAGGACTGGTAAACTTTTTAAGTCATTTACATTAAAAGGTAATTCATTCTGTTTGAATGTGAAAATTAATTCATGATTAGCCCTAAATAACACTGCCCAGTCTTTATGATAACCTGGTCAGTACGAGAAAAATGGCTTTTGCTTCTCCTTCAGTGTATGTGGGATTGTTCACTGCTGTCTGTTAAAAAATGTAAGTTTAATCATTATGAAAAATAATAGCACAACTCTCTCTTAGCGGTATCTGAGCTGATGTGGGATTGGCTTGTCGGGGCTGGACTGAGTGATGGCGACTCCTTGGCCTCTGCACCAAGGCCACCTTACAGCATTTCATCACACCACCCGCGTGTCATCATCAAGAGGCCGCTAGCTGTGTGTGTCATCATCAGGGGACTGTGGTGCAGCACTGTGGCTGGCTCTGTGGGTGTAATCATGTCATTTGGTGGTGTAACAGCGTAATGACACACAGCAGTGGAGTGGAGAGCAGTCCCACCCTGTCAGCCTCTGTCTGCTCTCTAGAGTGGAATTGAAATTTATGGCTGTGAAGTAAGATGCTCTAAATTTTGGTTATACTTCATTAAATGGGCTAATTACACCACTTCAAAGTGCAGGTATTTTGTATTGCCTGCCTTTTCTATTTTATTTGGTTGTTTTATACTGTTTCTGTTTCTTTGATCCAAAGTGTTTAGAATGCTGTGCTTACGAACACAAGAATACAATTCGGTGTACTGTGTATTTCATTTACTATGGGCATTTTCGGCCCTGTTGACTTTTTGAAAATAAACCCTTTAAAATATGTTTTCTACACTTAAACTGGTATAGTCAACAGTGGGCATAAGATTACAAAATTAATACTGTAATTTTGTTAATTACATCATTACAATAATGTCAATTAATTACAAACATTACAATCAATTTACACCTTGATTGGTGGACTCCAAATTGGTGGAGCAAAAAATAATTTAAACAATTGTAGTATTAGGCTGCAACATAAAACAAATAAAAAAGTGGGTCTGAATACTTTCTAAATGCACTGTTGATAGGAACTCCTCAGATACTGTTTAAAAAGCATCTCATCTGTTTAGTTCAGCCTGTAGCTCGGTTGTTCATTTTTTGCAGTGTAGTTAAGTCTGCATTACAGTCATTTGGTCTTTAGCTGTGTAGTTCAGTCATTACTGTGAAATTAGTTCTGTAGAAGAGTTGTTCAGAGGTCTGTAGAAGTTGTTCACAGAGGTGTAGAAGAGTTGTTCAGAGGTCTGTAGAAGAGCTGTTCAGAGGTCTGTAGAAGAGTTGTTCACAGGTCTGTAATAGAGTTGTTCAGAGGTCTGTAAAAGACTTGCTCACAGGTCTGTAGAAAAGTTGTTCAGAGGTCTGTTGAAGAGATGTTCAGATGTCTGTAGGAGAGTTGTTCACAGGTCTGTAGAAGTTGTTCAGAGGTCTGTAGAAGAGTTGTTCACAGATCTGTAGAAGTTGTTCACAGGTCTGTAGAAGAGTTGTTCACAGGTCTGTAGAAGACTTGTTTACAGGTCTGTATAAGTTGTTTAAAGGTCTGTAGAAAAGTTGTTCATAGGTCTGTAGAAGAGTTGTTCAGAGGTCTGTAGAAGAGCTGTTCACAGGTCTGTAGAAAAGTTGTTCAGAGGTCTGTAGAAGTTGTTCAGAGGTACAGACTGCAGTGTCTGTAGAAGAGTTGTTTAGAGGTCTGTAGATAAGTCATTCAGTCTTTAGCTGTGGTGTTAACTGTAGCCCACACAGCAAGCAGCTCAGCAGGAGCCTCAGGTACCTAAATATATTTTTTGTTTGTAATTCACACAGCAGATCATCACTGGCCCTTTAATGTGCCTTATCTGAGTCAATACAAACTAGCTGACTGCCTGGGGGCAAATAGTTTCTTCCCTTCAGTTGCCATGTGTGTGTGGGTGTGTGTGTGATGTGAAAAGTGGGCAACCCACACATGCTGCAGCTAGAGGCTAGAGGGTTGGGGGTGGAGTAGGCTAACAATGCCCCCAGCAAATTCAACATCTAAGCTAGGGGCGACCCTTCACACACACACACACACACACACACACACACACACACACACACACAGTTTTGATTATGATAATTTTTTATAGGCTTGAATAGGGTGTCACTTACTATTTGCTGTAACTTATTTGCTGCAATTATGTTTTTACTAAACAGAGCTGCTGCAAAACACAGCAGAATAAAAAAAGTATAAAAAAAGCAGAATGTCAAAAAAGAAAGTATAAAAAATATATTAATATTATTTTGTATTATTTCTGTTTTAATTAAAATATAGCAGAGGGTGCCCAATCCTGCTGCTGTAGCACCAGGGCCCTGCAGAGTTTAGCTCCTACTTACCTTAACACACCTGCCTGGAAGTTTCCAATCTGTAAGACGTTGATTTGATGGTTCAGTTGTGTTTGATTAGGGCTGCAGCTAAACCCTGCTGACCCCTGACCCTCCAAAAGCAGGATTGGCACTCCATGTATAAGGACAGCAAACATAAACAGTGTGAGCACCAGCCTTTAATCCTGAATGACAATGAGACTGCTGGAAGTGAATCAAGATAATATTGAAGGTACTATTGAAGGGAGAACATTAAGACCCTGCATGTACATACTCATGTCCTCCTGGTCCGGTTGTACAGCTGCTTTTAAAGGCTTATTCTTTTTTCTCTCCTGTTGAAGGTAGGCTAGGCAATTTAGGAAAGGCTAGCAACAGCAACCTATCTTTGAAAGACCCCACCCTCACTTCAGAGCCATGCACACAAACCCATACAGTTTGACAATCAGACTGAATGCAATAATTGGACAAACATTTATGGTCCTGCACCTTTCACAGAAGATACATATTTATATCAATATATTTTTGTTCTGGATTTTCTGGATAAAATTGCCTAGTCTGCCTTTAAAGGTGCAGAAGTTTAAACACTTACTGAGGGACACAGTGGCTCAGAGGGACTGGCCTCATGTGCTATTGTTATGCAGGCATTGCTGTATGTAATAATGTGGCCTTTAATGATGGAATGATAGACCTGCCAAACACTAGCTGTCCTCCCTCCCTCCTTCCCTTACACACACACACCAGTAGGGACACAGTAGCATATCCTGCTCAATTCTCAGCTGCCTTTATCATAATCTATATGTGTTGGGTAAAGTCCAACCATGCTGCTATGACAGACTTCAAAGGCGCCCGTGCCCGCAGCATAACACATGCTTGACCAGCTAAGCAATTCAGAAATGCAAATGGAAGGGCAGTCTCCTCTCTCTGCCTTCAGCTCTCAGGGACAAATCCCTTTTGGCGAGACATTTATCTGACTGCCTGACTTAGTATTCCTCAACACTGGTGCAGAGTGCATGTGATCTTTATTCTAAGTGCTAAAGGAAGAGAGAGAGAGAGATAGGAAAGCAGACATAGAGAGCGATGAGAAAGGGGGACCTCAAGTCAGGTCTATGTTCAGGGTTTGGGGTGTCACATTTAAAAGAAGAATTCTAATTTCACCTTATGCTACCACACACATCGACGGTCAAACTCGGTTTAGAAGACTGTACTGTACTCTTTCATAGGGTGTAGTTATTATAAAGTGTTACCCAGCCTTTTCATCTTGATCTCTGTTTACAAAGAGACATAAACGATTCTAAGCTTATATCTGTAAGACATTTACAAACACACAGCGCTGCTTTACAGGACTGGTCCAATGGCATGAGGGCGGAGAAGTTTATTGCTTAAACACCCATAATGACCAATTATTGAAACACATATGCATGTTAAACATGAAGTCCCTGAATACAATCCCAGAATTCAGTTCACACTTCAGTTCAGTGACTGAAGTGTGTGACCTCAAATTAAATCTAGGAATTTGTATAGTTATAATCTTTATACACATTCACTGTAGGTAGTATCTTGATTGGTATTGATCTAATACTTAATATAAAAATAAAAATAAATAACAGTAAAACATAAAACTTGCAAAATGTTAATGACATTTTTTAACACGTTTCACTACTTTTGATAAAGTAACCTAACTTTAAACGAGACATTTTTACGTTCTTGTGGTGTTAAAACAACTGTTAAAAGAAATCATAATGTTAAATTAAAATGTAAATCATAAATGTGTCTTAAGTCACATGTTATGTTATCTGTGAAATAATTTCCCAATCAAATAAGACATTTATTTAAAGTGATTTATCTCTACAGCCTGAAAATATCAGTCAAAATGCCAGTGACAACTGTTTTATTCATTGTAGGTGGAGTTTGGAGTTTTGTGTACTTAATATATTAGTGCACACTACATTTATATTTACATTAAGAATAAATATTTACCTTAAGATTTATATTAAATATATATTTTAAAAGGTACGTACAGTATGTATGGTTCAAAACTGTAATGTCAGCACGTCGGTCGGATCTGCCCGGGTTTGTATTGTTTTGTTCTGTGTTGGAGCACATGGTGGTTTAACAGATCGCCACGTGCTCCTCTGTCCACATTTACCCCACCCTCTAGTTTGTCCCAGCTGTGTTTTATTTCCGTCATTGCTCATACCTGTTCATTCACTTAATTTCTTCCCTTTATATTTCCCTCGTGTTTTCCTCTCTTTGTCAGACTGTCGTAGATGTATGTCCAGTTTCCTGAACGCTATATCCGTGTTAATCGTTAAATGCTATTATTCTTGTCAAGTCAATAATTTAGTCTGTTTCTTGTTTTTTCATAGTTAAACTAAAACGGTCCTGTCCCTGTTTCTAGTATTCATCGTGTCAGTCCTGTCTTGTCTGCTCCAGGCTGTTGTACAGTCTCCCAGTTCAAATCTAGATTAAAAACACATTTTTTCAGTGAAGCATTCATGTAATACAGTGAACAGCAGCTACGCTAAGTTGTTTTCTCTGTCTTCCTCCCTGACCTCGGGATACTCATCTCGAGGTAACTAGAGTTTATGCCAGTGCCAGAAGAATCATCACGTGCCATCCTCCTGTTCATAACCATTCCAGATGATGGAGCTGAAAAACGGAGGCCATCCGATGTCCCCATCGCACACCACACAATAC
>JAZGTJ010010212.1:6706-18384 GCA_036877575.1 Botia almorhae | reverse complement strand
AACAATCATATATTTTACAGAACAGCGCTGACCAGAGTAAGACGTCCATCTGATTTAACTTCCTGGACTTACAGTTTTCTTCCTTTTACATTTGGACAGAGAGAAAGAGTCATTTAATGCAGAAAACATCACTGACTCAACAATAAAGAGGAAAAGCAGCAGTCACAAAAGATGAACTCCAGCATTCAGGCTGATGCGAGGACCTCTGACAGAATATAAACTCTGATGATTCTCATATAAATGAAGACAAGATGCTAAACCCAAACACATGCAGCATTGACAAATACATCACAATTCTCAACCTGGCAGAAGAAATGCTGCAGAATATAAAGTGTGTGGTACACTGAGAGAGCTGAAGGGAAACCGTAAGCAGACAACAGACTCAGATAATGACTGTTTATAGCAATGCAGTGCGACTGGTGTCAGTATGGCCCATCGATAAGGATTACAGGATGCCGTCCCACACTAGAGATGCAAGAGGGAGGGGCTGTTTCTATGGAAACCATTAACATTATGACATTGAGAATGCAAACAAAAAAGACGGTGAGAGAAAAATTGTGTTTATCAGCACCAGACTGATGTATAATTACAGTCTCTGTACGGCAACCAAGACACATAAATCAGCAACTATATACATTATAAAATTAAGAGTCAAATATCAAATCAGAGGCTTTAGCCCTCAAGAGATTTTAGATCTCTTGGAAAAGGAAATCAAACAGCAACAATTGAAAATAGTGAAACAATTTGCTATTTTTAAGAAAACAAGTCCACAGAACAACGAGTGCATGTGTAAGCCCCTGTCCCACCAAAAACCACAAGTGATATATTCCTTATATTCTTAAAAGTCTTATCTTGAGTTTAAGACAGTTAAACACAGATCAACGTTTCACAAAGTGTCCTTGTGCTGTTTCTAACAACCCCTGCTAACAGGTAATCATCAGTCATTATGCAATATCGTACAATGGACTGGACTCAGATCTGACTGTGATGACAGCTAGCTCTCTCTCTCTCTCTCTCTCTCTCTCGCTCTCTCTCCACATAGAGAAAGGATTTCAGTGATAATAAGGGCAGAACAACAGGAAGTCAACTGAAAGAAGGAAACAATCACTTCACCTCACAGATTACACACCACACTTTTCAGATTTTATTTGCCAAAAATTTTGAAAACCATTTTCGTTCTGCTTTACAATTATGTGCTACTTTGTGTTGGTCTATTAGATAAAATCTCAATAAAAAACATTGAAGTTTGTGGTTGTAATGTGACAAAAAAGTTCAAGGGGTATGAATACTTTTGCAAGGCACTGTACATGCAAAGTTAATTTTTTACTGTGGGGGACGAGTTGCCTTTCATGCCTTCACTCTACAGCCCTCCTTGAACGATTACTGATTCTGAGTTTAAACAGCTTTTATATTATAAGGCTGCAGTGCCTCCTGGTGGCCAATGAGAGAACAGCTGATGAGGCAGAATTTGTGTTTGGGATCAATGACACAAACAGATTGAAGCTCCATTCACAAGCATAATGAAGCTAGACAATGACAAGAAATCAATTCACAATGAAATTCTCTCAGTTCCTCCTGTAAATCATACTGTAAATAACTCTTCTCTAAGCTTTCCTGTAGCTCAGTGGTTACAGCATGGCATTAACAACGCCAAGGTCGTGGGTTCGATCCCAGGGATTGCTCATACTCAGAAACAATGTGTAGTACAATTAATGTAAGTCGCTTTGGATTAAAGCGTCTGCCAAATGCATAAATGTAAATGTAAGTCTCCTCTTTCAAAAGTGAGTGTGTGATCCTCTGACATATGCAGAAATCTTTCTGGTTTATACTAGTGCCCAGCACACAACACTGCTCTCACACTGGTGGTAGAGTAGATATACAATAAGCACTGAAAACATTCAAATTAAGTTATTTTTCCTTGTTGTTAAAAATGAGTGGACTCTGTTCATACGATGACCTACATCTGTGGTTCCTCTGTGTGTGAATCTGAGGAGAACTGACTTATACAGGCACTAAAGAAAATCTTTGGCACTGAATAGTTGCAGATGCTACTTGTTTTGATATTTTGTAATCTAATGCTATATTTATATTTGAGATCACTGACCACTGGCTGCCTGTTAAACATCAGACATCAAAAGCCACATCAGACCATCAGAACAGAAACCCAAAATATATATAAATGACCACAAATGACATATAGCAAAAAGCAAATCAGCAGAAAAGTCATTTTATATTGACACAATAATACAATGGACAACAAAACAAACTGTTTTCCCAATTAAACTACTATTATTTGTTTTCTGTTTAAGAGAATATATGCAAGATGTGTGTTTGTGTGAATGTGTTTCAGACTGAGGTATCACAAACAGGTGTCACTGAAATAACCAAATAACCTCCAAACCCTTCAAACCCCGCCAGCCAGATGCTGTAAGATCAACTACGTGTAAGATAAACACACAGTTTAATGAAAGCTGGAAATAATAGTTTTGTAACTTACGGATTGTGAAACACACAAACGTTTTCCAGAAAACACCGCTGAGTTTTCTGCTGCGCTGAGCGCGTGCTCGCGCGTCATGTGTGCGGGGTCGCGCGCGCGCCACCTGCTGTACAAACTCCATCATTCATTATGTGTGTCATTCATGCAGAGGTCTTATAAAGCCCGTGTGAAACAATAAACCACACGAGCTTTCCAAAGTTCACGTCTGAGAAGTTAAAACAGTTGCTGCGAGAGTACTCATCTCAAAGACCGCTCGCTCCACAGGCCTGGCTCACCCCGTGAGCATTTCCGCTGGCCTGCAGCTGTTCTCCCGTGCGCCTGTCATATGATCAGCTTCCCGTTTGTGTTTGTGTTCATGCAGCAAGCTAACCGCGTCTCAATAATGAAACCACTTCAACTGTGTCCACACTAAACCTTTATCTCACACCGATCTCAGATCAGTCACTCAAGCGAACCCTACAGAGTCTGAAAAGACAGGTTTGACACGTCTAAAGCGCTGTAAAGTCATTTATAATCTCGATGGAGTACGAGGAGCAGCTAGCCGGGAGCTTGGTGGACTCTTTCCCTAAAGATTTCGGCTACGGCGTGGAAAACATGGACATGATGCAGGAAAACCTGGAAAACTCTCCTTCTGCCGATAATAAACCGCGAATCCTGCTGATGGGACTGAGGCGCAGCGGGAAATCCTCCATCCAAAAGGTGCACAGCACTGATCTGAATGTGTTCTAATAAACGCTACATGATGCTAAATAAACCATGATACATGAATATAATAATCAAACTTTACTACATTAGTAAGTTACATATTTGTGTGACATGGTACTTCAAATATCATGTTAGCGTCCAAAATGTTCTATAATCATTGTTTTGTGTAAGCTGTTTTTATTTGTATTTTTTGCACATCCTCTGGTATAATATTTCCCCACTGTTTGTAGTCTTCTGTGTTGTGTGTGTGTGTGTATACTGTGTGTTGTTTTTTGTATTTTCAGTCTGTGTAGTGAAAGACCAGCTTTTTATTGTCACTTTTAAAGTTTTGTGTCATAAGTCGTTGGTGTGTATTATGAGTTTTTATGAAGTGTTTGTTGTTCCGGGTGTCTGGCTTGTGTTGTTCTCGGCAGATGTTTTGACATATTAATGGTGTGTTATTGTTTTGAATATCAGGTGGTGTTCCATAAGATGTCCCCAAATGAGACGCTCTTCCTGGAGAGCACCAACAAGATCTACAAGGACGACATCTCTGGCAGTTCTTTTGTCAACTTTCACATATGGGATTTTCCGGGACAGGTGGACTTTTTTGACCCAACCTTTGACTATGAGATGATTTTCAGAGGCACAGGGGCGCTGATCTTTGTCATTGATGCTCAGGTGAGCAGAAACACACAGAACATGAGCTTTCTGATGTTCTGTGTTTCATGGAGAATTTTCTAGAACGTCATCTAAGTCAAACCTTTATCTTAATGATCTCTGTCTCTCTCTCTCTCTCTCTCTCTGTAGGATGATTATGTAGAAGCACTAGGGCGGCTTCATCTGACGGTGTCGCGGGCGTTCCGGGTGAATCCAGAGATTAATTTCGAGGTGTTTATACACAAGGTTGATGGTTTATCTGATGATCATAAGATTGAGACGCAGAGAGACATTCATCAGAGAGCTAATGATGATCTTGCTGATGCCAGTCTGGAGAAACTTCACCTCAGGTCTGACCTGCTTTCTTACATAACAGCTTGATTCCTAACAGACAGAAACTAGATCTGATAGAGAATAGAGAAGATTCTATTCTAATCCAGTGAAGCATTTATGTTTCTTAAAGTTTCTCTTCAAATGTACTTATGTTTTTCATTTGGTGCTTTGTTATATTTATATTCTCGCACCCGAGTCATGTCTTGACTCATGTCTTGTTCTTCTCATTTTTGATGTGTTTGGAGGAAATGGGTGTTGTATGATATATACATAATATAAATGACAGATGTTTCTCCTCGTCTGGCTTCAGTTTCTATCTCACCAGCATCTATGATCACTCCATATTTGAGGCCTTCAGTAAGGTGGTTCAGAAACTCATTCCTCAGCTGCCCACCCTGGAGAACCTTCTGAACATCTTCATCTCTGTATGTATACAGCTGATTAAAACCTGACTCACTCAGTCCAGATTACTTCAGGATTGCTTGTGAAATGAGATCCTGGTCTAGTGTTATTAGATCTAGAGGCTGTGGGTGTCAGTGTTGATGTTTGTGGAAGCACACTCGTCTATGTATCGTTTCATTCATAAATGAACTGATTGTTGCCCCTGCAGAATTCCGGCATCGAGAAAGCTTTTCTGTTTGATGTGGTGAGTAAGATCTACATCGCCACAGACAGCTCACCTGTGGACATGCAGTCGTACGAGCTCTGCTGTGACATGATTGATGTCGTCATCGACGTCTCCTGTATTTATGGGTGAGAGAACATTTAAAACCAAAACAAATGAATAAATTTACATTTACAGTTAGTCATTTAGCTGACACTTTCATCCAAAGCGACTTACAAATGAGGACAGGAAGCAACTTCGATTACAATAAGCGACAACAGTGAATAAGTGCTATACACAGGGCTCAGGTTTTTCAACACAGTATAAGAAAGGTGTTTTTTTTTTAACCTGTAATGCACCATTAATATAATACAACGATTCTGTCATCTGTATCTTCTGTCATCACACACACAACAGACATCTACTAAATAGTCACAGAATTGTTTGCTTGGGTGTTGGTTTTTATTTTCAGAAATTGTGTACTGTACCTTTAAATGAAGACGTTCTGATCCATTTATTTCTGTTTACAGACTGAAGGATGACAGCAGCAGCAATGCTTATGATAAAGAGTCTCTGGCCATTATAAAGCTTAATAACACCACAGTGCTTTACCTCAAGGAGGTGACCAGGTTCCTGGCCCTGGTGTGTATTCTGAGAGAGGAGAGTTTCGAGAGGAAAGGTGAGACTTCAGAATATCAACAGTTCTAACTCTGGGTCTGTGTACAGAATTTCTTAATGACATTTATAGGGCACAAGAAAATATCAAATCCTCTTCGATTCTCAGAGTTCTGCGTCGTTCTCAGAGTTCTGCGTCGTTCTCATTGTTCTATACATTATTACCTAGCAACAGTCAGCAACAGATGGTACTGGTGATGCAGGTTCTTATGCTGACAACACAATCATTACATTGCTCCTACACATGACCCTCCACTGTGCCTCTGCCCGCAGGTTTAATAGACTACAACTTCCACTGTTTCCGTAAGGCCATTCACGAGGTGTTTGAGGTGAGCGGCTCCACCCAGAGGACGGGAGGAGCAGTGCAGTCCAGCCCGCCCAGCAGCAGTGGAAACGCTCTGGCTCGGCTCAAATCAGCAGCTCTGAATGGTACACCCCGGAGTCTAGTGTAACTCTGGACACATGGACCTCTGCAAACACAGGCCCTTCACACCAGTGCACTAAACATGCACTAACGTACACACAAGATTACTGGAGTGATTCTCTGGTTACACCTGCTGTACACAGATACACCAGAAGACTTAAGGAAGTGAGGACTACATTGCTGCTTTTTATGATATTATGATCTGTATGTGTGTGTCTGTCTGTGCCCGCAAATGCGGAATTATGGAATATGTTGCGGGCAAACGGAAAATCTGTGCAGTTTAGCCAATAAATCGAAACACAATTGAATGACGTTCTTGGATTTGTGCTAAAAGTTTGAGACTGAGCCGATCCAGAGACGTCGTGGGAAATGACTTCAGTGTGTCATGAGTTTTAAAAAGGGCCGCAGCTGTGTCACAGAGCACATGTTGCCCAGAAGTGCAGTCTAGGAGAGTAGCCAGCTATGTTTTGAGACACAACCCACTTTAAAGATGAATTGTATAGATTACATTTTACTCCAAAATCAAAGCAAAATAAATGACGTACACACAGAAAATGGTAAAGTAAGTTAAAATTTGCATTATGACATTTTCACAACAATTAAGCCCATTTCCCCTCCCACATTCATAATGTATACATTCATTTCTTTTTTTTGTAATTGCCAAAATTCTCTTACTGCTGATTTACATTAAGTACTGTAGTATTTTTTACATTACAGTAAATAGGTCAGGATTTGTGTTTAATTGTCACAAAAATCATAACGCAATACAGAAAATGACGTTACCAATAGACATTATTTTCTATAACAAAATACAATGTTTTTTCTTTTGATTTTGGGGTTTAGATTCTCAGTTCTGGTAGATTTTTGTAGCAGATTTTCTCACTCTGTCTTCAGGGTCACAGATGTTAACTGTTCTGTGTCACTGTTGTTTCCTCCTGACCTGTCTGAAGGTTTTAGACAGAAAATAAAGGGACTCATTTGATGAGGTTCTGTATGTCTGAGCGTCTCTGTGAACTGCCTTATAGCTTAAATGAATCACACACAGAGACTTCAGTTATGGAATGTATGTTTATTTCCTTGCCAAATATCCTCTCAATTTAATATGAAATAATCAGGGACAAGTACAGGCCAAACTAACACTTTACCATAAGACGGTCCAGTCCAGTGTTCCGTTACACTGAGATACACAGAGAATACAGTATGAATACAGTATGAATACAGTATGAATACAGTATGAAGACACTGCGGTTTGTTGAATGCAGGATAAAGGTATTATTGAAATGTTTTCAAATGTGATGTTTTTAAGAACCCAATTCCTTCTTTTATGTGATTTTTTTTATTTTACATAAAAAATTCCCCATTCATGTTCTGGATATAATGAGTGTGAGTGTGTGTGTGTGTGTGTAAGAGACTGTATCTCACTGTATGATTGTGATGCATTTGTTTTGATGATGATTGCTGGTGATTGTTTCGTGTGCGTGTCATTTTTCTAATAAAATGAAAATGAATAAGTTTTTTTCTTGTGATTTGCATGATGAAGATTATTACTTGTAAGACATCAAGAAGATGAGAATCATTTACTTCCTGTATATTTTGTCACAGTGCACGCTGATAAACTAAAGCTACACTCATTTGAGCTTTTTGTTTTATTTCTCAAAATCTGAAAAAAATAACTCGGTCAAATCATTCACTGTAACGTAAGGTTGCTAAGCAACATATCAACTCTGCCCTTAAATCACATTTAACCAGTATACCACAGATGTACCAGTATGAAGAATAAACAGGGATGTTGGATGTAATGATCTAGCAGATGTGGGCGGAGTTACAGACTTACATTGAGGCAGTATTAGACAGCAGACAGACCTGATAAACACTTGACCTGGAGCAGTAAGCAGCCACTCACACAAGAAAAAATGAAATGTTCCGTCACCAAACAACAAATCGTTGCAATTTTTCAGTTTTATTCAAAACAAGATGGTAAAAAAACAACACAAAATGCCAATGACCAATTTTTTTCATGAGCTATACAAACAAAACTGATGTCCAAGAAAATGATGAAGGTGTAGATCCACTGATACATCATCCACATAACATCATAAATAAAAGAGTCCAGCACAATACAGAGAAGTGCGCACACACACACACACACAATGTAGACACAACACAGGCGACTACAAACAGTGGGGAAAGATTATATCAGAGAATGTGCAAAACACTCTGTCAGGATGTCTGAATCAATCAGAATATGGAATCACTGGACAGCTTCACTGTGCTTCTGAACTGGACAGGATCAAATGTGGAACATCTGTGTGCTGAGCTGCTGGATTCAGTCAAGCTGAGTAATCCTACAGAATCAAATCAATGACACAACATATAACACACAGGCTGAGAACTGTCAAAAGCAGGTTTCACTACATTTAAACATGAACTGCATGCAGATCATCAACATTATTCAGTAATGTTGAATCTAAACCTGAGACACATTTATAGTTGAGTTACAAACTCAATCTACTATCAGCTCTGTAGAAAAGTTCATCTAAACGTATCGCTCTTGGTTTCTTGTTCATCTTTATGTCAAATCTGTAATCAGAATGAATACATGAATACGTGCCTCATCACAGACAGATAAAGCCCATCAAGCTGTTTTGGTCTCTGCATGCACCGACTCAAACCCCACCCAACACTATGACCACCACTAACATGCAGCAAAGGAAAACTTCATGAAAGCAAATCTCCACAGGGTGAAGCAGCATCACAGCAGATGACCCTGCGCTGATAAACAGAAGATCAGGTACCTGTGTCTGTTCTTGTTCAGGGGCATGCTGGAGATCAGGTACCTGTGTCTGTTCTTGTCCAGGGGCATGCTGGAGATCAGGTACCTGTGTCTGTTCTTGTTCTTGTTAATCCTGTTTATCAAAAAGCTATGAAAGGTAAGAAAGAAAGAAAGAAAGATCTTTTAACACCACCGAAGATTGTGTTTAATTCGGGGCTCTGGTTTGGGTTTTCAGTTTGTAAGGCTTGTGAAATTCTGTGCGCTAGATGAAATATTTGTATTGGAGGGCAGAAATAAGAGCTCAGTAATGCAGGATGTGTGTTGCCTGCTGTTGACATCTCAAACCCCTGCAGCTGTTGGAACTGTCTGCAGCTGTGCAGAAATGCACGTGCTGTCTGAAACCGCTGTAATTGATCATGTGTGTCAGTGAAGATAACAGTTGATGTCCAGCTGTGATGTCACACCTGATGTCCGGGGGTAATGCATTAAGATGAAGTGCAGGGAAGATGTAGCTCTCCCGTAGCTCTCCACACTCTGTTAGAAGATCATTTTGACTCAAAGCAGCACTAAAAACATTTATTCTAGACAACCAAATACCCCTTTAACATCCACCAATAACTGGTTAAAAGTTGCTTATACGCAATAACTGCATTGAGTAAGCATTAACTGCAACAGCCCTGCTTCATGCGTCCTCAGGGGTTTTCTGCTGCAAAGATCGCAATTGTTTAACTCAGGACTGATTGAATCTACAGTTATCTCTAAGAGCTTGCAGGCAGAGACTAAAAGCAGGCTGAAAAATCTCTCCACCTGATCGCATTGTATGCGGTTTGTTGAACCTGGTGTTATTTTTGCATCTGCATCAGTTGTTCATTAGTTCTTATTTAGGTTTTATAAAGATTTGATTGATTATGTTTTGGAAATGACCTGCAGAACTGCAGTACTGCTGTTGGCAGGGTTACTGTATTTCAGTGATACAGTGATATATTTGCTTCGTGCTGTTATAATAGCCGGTTTTCAGCTCCAGTGAAATTATTAAATAAGAGCAGACAGCAGCAAGTGTAATGTTTTTTTCTGGCGGTCTCAGATTGGTGATGTCTCAGTTATAATGTACTGAGGTTCATACACATGGTTCATCATAGCCTGTCTGTGTAGGGAGAGCTGTATTTCTGAAGCCAGTGTATGCAATACAATGCAGTACATAGATGTAATATAATTTAATGTAACAAAAACAGAAACAAAGACACTGAATATCTGCATTAATAGAGAGCTGATGCGTAAAAGAAGAATTAAACAGACACAATATCATTTACGATCAGTTGCAGATTTAATTGTTAGTTGACAGAATTTACGTATTCATTCACTCATCTACTTTCTAAGATAATGAAACACCAACACCAGACAATATTGTGTTGTATTTGTACCAATGTAATGTCGGCATTATTCATCAGTCGCAGAGTGAGCAACACACTGTGTTTGCGAGGACACCGTGTGTGTGTGTGTGTGTGTGTGTGTGTGTGTGTGTGTGTTTCAGGATTTCTGTAAGGAAGCAGTTTTCCATTTGCGCACATTAAAGGACGCGGAGCGCATAACTCCAACCAGAGACAGCTCTTACAGACACGAGGGGGATATCGTACAAAAAACATACTGATACCTTTTCCTTTATCCCACCTGAATAACTGCTCTATTTACGCACGCTAATTATCATATTGTTTCTTCATATTACACAGAAAACAGCCGTTCCGAAATGAAGGCGATTCAGTTATAGGGGAACTTTATATTGATGACCCCCGTCCAGTGAAATGGTACAGTCCGTCGGCTGGGCAGGCACAGTCCCGCATAGAGCGGCTGTATTCTGCGAGCGCTTCGTGTGCGCCGGGCAGAGCTCTTCACCTGCCCCTCTGCTCTCCTTCTGGTGGTGTTTAGCTTATCACACATTTGCATTGAACTAGAGAAGAGAATTGTGCGGCCATCAGATCAATCATCGTTTTTCTCTTCTGTTTTAACTCGGCTGGGTGTTTCTGGGTCACCCCATTCGCCTCGGCTGTGTGTGTGTTGTAGTAAGTGCAGGACCGAGGAGTTTCTTTGGACCCAGTGATGGAATGATTGAGTGAAAGCATGAACAGAATGGAGAACAAGGGTCTGGAGAGCAGTTTTGAGGAAAAACTGACGCTGTCAGAGACAGGTATGAATCGCCCCTCGGTGAAGCGCACGGTGCTCCACTGTTCAGTATTGAATCATGAAGTAACCTGTGCATCTCCAGATAAATGCAGAGACGTGTCAGTGATTCTCCAGAATCTCACTGTGTTAATGTGTTATTTTAGTGTTTCGTTTATGTTATGCGTTGCTCTGCTGCTGGGTAATGTATGTTTTCTGACACCTGTCATTAACGCGCGTGATCAAATCAAAGCAGCGGGCCGGTTGCGCGTGATCTGAAAAACGGTTTGCACGTTTCTGTGGATATGACTTTGTGATTAATGTCAGCAGTCTCACGGATTTCTTATACATTGCACATTTGATCCTATTTGTTCATTCTTGTAAGAAACATCGCTGCGTTTTATATCGAATGAGGTTCCACGTTAACGCATTTGAACCATAGATGTTTGGTCACAGGTAGATCACTGTGCTGGTATGACATCATCCAGTAATGATCTCACAAGAGCCTGTCTGTCAGTGTTTGTAGACTGATGATTTTCAAACCCAGTTTTAAATCAGGCGGTTCTGAACAGACATACAGTTATGTGGCCGTGAATGATAGAAAGAGGCACCAGAGAATGTGTCGCAGGATTATAAACACATTCCTGTGTGATGACTGAAAGATCTGCTGTTCTCTGACTGTATGAGAACTGTAAACAAGCTCCTCGTGTAGACTGTTTGAGTCAGTGTGGACTTATTATCCTCGTGTAGACTGTTTGAGTCAATGTGGACTTATTATCAGCACTGAGAGAGAGAGAGAGAGAGAGAGAGAGAGAGAGAGAGAAAGAGAGAGAGAGAGAAAGAGAGGGCTCTGTTTTTGTTTCCTGTGGTCTAA
>JAZGTJ010010211.1:0-18387 GCA_036877575.1 Botia almorhae | reverse complement strand
TATATTATATATATTATATAGTAATTATTAATGCATTGGTTCCTCTCATGGTTTTCTCTCATTTGACTGTGTTTAGTGTTATCGGCCCTATATTTACCACACATGAGATACTCATAAATCTAAGGAAGACAAAAATCTCTCTAAAACTTTACAATTACAAATAAACATGATTTATACACTCTTTGATTCCATATTCGTAATATTTTCTCCTGTGCTGTCTAATATTTTGTCATCTAATATGTTTTGAGAAGACACTACCAGGCTTTGACAAAACACCTCAGCTATAAGTACTTATAAGTATTTGTTTCTTATATTAATCCACCCACATCAAATATATCCCACAATCCACTGCACTGTGCCACAATGTCAAATGAAAGACACATTGGCTCTGCTCCAAAACCTAGTGAATTGTCTACATAATCAACTGTTTCTCTCCTTGCAAACTGTAGGCAGCAAAATTCTGTTGCCTTTTAAGATACTTCCTTTTGGCACAAATAGAAGAACTGATTTACGAGATTAGTTATACATTTGAGTCTCGGTTACATCAGTGGAACTAATAACTTATATAAAGAAAGTTCTTACATTTTGATAAAAGATTGTTTTACAAGTACAAGCACTGATGAATTGCGCGCAATAGACCGAGTGACATTTATTAAGAAATTTAAAAGGGTCATGAAACACTGAAACACATTTTTGAAATGTTAACAGATGTTTTTTAGATGTATGTGTTGCGCATAATGGCGGCTTACAGAAAGCGTTACTATAGTGCACGGAACAATGCATCAGTGTCTCATAAATATTCATGAGACAGTGTGACCTCATCCTATGGGAAGGCGCTGTCTCATAATTTTTCATAAAAAGGTGACCTTTTTCCATGACGGTAGCTTCATTCTGAGAGTTGATAGTGTAGCAATGTTTCCTGAATGAAACATGGGTTGCAAGAGTTGTTTTGATGATGGTTTCAATTATTTATTGACACCTTTGACATGTTTGTGTGTAACAAGCATTTATGATGCGAGCAATCAGATATGTATGGAGACGCAGTCACACTGTGTGTTACCTGATACCACCTATTATGTTTGTTAATTGGTGTTGGGGAATAACAGTCTCACAGTACAAATGCAAAAAGTTTTATTTGTGTGTTTAATTAAAGTTATACAAGTATGGCTTTGTGTAATGTATTGCATAATATATTGTGCATTTATTGTATGCAGTTCATTTGATACTGCCTGATCTTTGATACTCCATTAAAATGAAAGTAAACTGACTAGAGCAAAGTTGTTACCTTCCGTGAGAACAGAGCTGTGCTGAAATTTCCAAACAATTTAATGCAAGTTTATGTAGATGCATTTAATGCATTGTTTCTAACACACCATTTAACTGCACAAGAACATCCACTGTGTTGTGTCTTTGTATGTATGTGTGTTTCTCTATATTTGTGAGGGCAAAATGTATCATGATGCCCATTTGTGAGGACATTTTACTGGTCCTCACTACATAAAAGGCCATAAATCAGCCAATCATGTTTTCCTTTAAATCTAATATCATGCACGTGTTTATATGAGGGTTAGATTTGAGGGCAGGGTTAGGGTTGGGGGATGAAAAATATCATTAGCCTGATCATTAGCCTAAAAGCAATGGATGTCTATGGAATGGTCTCACTAATATAGTATAACAAGTGTATGTGTGTGTGCTAATCAGTGACGTACAAATTGTGACAACTTTTGATCTTTCCTGTTTTGAAAAACCATGATTGAAACCAATCCAATGGCCATCAAAGCCATGCAAATGATACACTGACACTCGCTGACAGACAAGCACAATTCATCAACAGTCTGTCAAGCCAACCGCAGTGTCATTTTCAAAGAGCAGCGACGATTGTTCTGTTTGTTTGATAACCCCCTTCACCATTCATGCAAATGGCAAGTCATTACCCTCGATCCAACAATAATCGCAAATGAAGCAATTAAATGTTCAATTTTGGTGCGTCATTTACATGGATACCATGTGGCGTTGATTCATTAAGATCAATCAGTGGTGCAGAGATTAATGTCAAAGACAAGACAGAGAAATGACAGATAATCACATCTTTACTTGTACACATAGCATACAAACCAATTCTAGCTCTTTTCATTTCAAGTCAATTTCTGATTGGTGGAGATGTTCTGAAGTCAACGCAGCGTTTACATGTTAGGAGCATGTGGAGTTTTTGGCCAGTGTATTAAGATTTTTATTAAACACCTTTGTTCACAATTGCTTTTATTAACAATGCTTTGATTTATGTAAGCTATGATGTAAATCAGTACATCGTGGAATGTGCTTATAGTATTTTTTCTTTATCATACAGCATTTTTGTAAAAGCTTATTTGAAATATGTATTGTGAAAAGCGCTATACAAAGAAATGTGTATTGAATTGGACATTAAATCTTTGTAGCTGTACAGTGGCAACTATTAAGAAACATTTTTTTCAAGTTCTTGCATGCTGTCATTGTCGACAGAATCCATTTGGCTGTGGCATTTTTAAATGTAACGCACAAACTACACCAAACAGGGACTTTTCATCTGCAAAAGGCTTGAGAATGGATTACCAATTAAACAGGAAATAACGTTCTGTCCATCAATAATGTTGAACTGAATAGAAGAAACATCGGATCACACAGATTATTTCAAAAATGTAGAAGTGCTGGGAATATTTTTTGAGGGATGCTCATCCACTATTAAAACTGTAATCATGTCAGCTGCTTTATTTATTCTGGCCATCATGTCAGATTACTTAACACTGACAACTGTGGATCCAGCATTAAATCTGTTTTGAAGTCGGCTGTAGACAGCCCGTGTCCCCGACATTAAAACGCTCACTGGGATTAAATGTTAAAATTTTAAATATTGAGGACAGCACAGTGGCCTCACACAAACTCGAGGTTTTTATCCTGGTAGCTTGAATCAGAGCAGCTACGAACATCTAAACCTTTCCTCCCACTTAATGGAAGGTGTTCCTCAGATAGACCAGTCACAGTCAAAGCTCTTATTATTTGTGAGCACATTACACTGTTCATCCATGTAAGTCAGCGTTTCCATCTTAAAAATTGATTTTTTTCAATTGCTGTTTGGTGCAATTTTTCAGCTAAGAACTGATCTAGAACCCTTGTCATAAAAAGGGGTTCTTGATTTGGCTGTATGGTTCTTTAAAAATTTAACAAAAAAGGCTTGTGACATAGGTTCTTTAGATCCATTTATAAGTTTCTGGGTTTCCAGTACAAACTGTAGATGAATTTCTAAAGAAGTTAAAAATACAAAGTTGTGTGTATTCACATTGCAGAACCGGTTTTTGATCAATATGGCAAAAAAACGTGTTTTGATAAATAATGTAAATGAATCAAAGGAAAGTGAAACTGAAGGCTAATGTTTCTTTCTTGCGCTCTTGAAAACAACAGGCCATCAGAATAATGGTTAAGTTGATTAAAAATGGCCTCCAGTTTTCAGCAGAATTCTGCTTTTGAGCTGTACGTCAATATCCTCCAGCAGCTGCTAGGTTTCTGAATTCATTTGGCCCATGAAATGAAATTAATGTACAGTACCTGGTTCTTTGTTTAGTGAACAGAAATGTAGTAACAATGTAAAAAGTGTGGACGCTTTTTGCCATTTTAAACTGATACGACAACATCCACCTCTCCTGTCTGTCTTCTGTCCGTCCTGTCTGTCTTCATATTCTAGGGCTGCCACATGACACGAGGGATGACATTGTTCCTTAGTTCCCTTAATTACTACATACAGTCAAGCACAATTTTAGTTAGTCTAAATGAGAACATATCAGACACTCTTAATCTCTGCATTCTTTTACAGCACTACCACAGAAGAACAATTTTTGGTTCTTTAAAGAACCATTCAGTCACAGGTTCTTTAAAGAACCATTTCTTTCCTACCTTCATAGTCTTTTTTCCCCAAAACAAAGAACCTTTTGTGAAACAGAAAGGTTCTACAAATGTTCTTTATGGAACCATATAGCCAAAATATAGCCATATAGTCATTTTCATCTATGACATTGTGTAGTCCTTTTCTTTAAGAGTGTACACTTTTATTGGTTTTATACAAGTTTAATTATAAGTACTATAGAGTCACCTGAACCAAACCATCAAACTACTAAAAACAAGTCCTGCGTTTACCACACACACACACACACACACACACACACACACACTGAGAGCAGATGCAGTATCTTTGGGCACTGATGCTCATCAACCATATCATTTGGTGGATAAAAGCAAAACACTTTTGCTTATCTGCATCTTCACAGATTAGCAGTTACCGTTGTGAATGTGCATTGGGTTACATGATCAGGTTTAATGACTCTTACAGCCATGTGTCTGGTGTAGCAATTTTTTTTAGAAAGTTGATTCTAAAAAATGTATTTTGTTCTAAATAAGCATTACAGATTAGTTTATGAATAACTGTAGGAAAGTTTTACACTTCATTTCAGCATTGCTGGGATTTGGAGAGGGCAATGTCATTAAAACATATGTTTAGAGCTCTGCATGGCACAAATTCTCACAACGCCACTAATGGCACTGCTGCTTTCCTACTTTTCTAAACATCTGTTGCTAAGCGGAGGTGCGACTAACTGTTTAGCATTCTTTAAACTTGAATCGAGCGTATGCAGATACAGTTTCACAGTTGTAATTCTTTCTTCTCATCAATTGACTGTACGTTGAACAATAATACAGAGTAAGCAAACAATAAATACGTGACTAAAAATCGAATAGACTGGTTGAATCACAACAAGCGTTTGTGTACCATGCTATCACCTTGTCACGCTAGCCAATCAAGCGCATAACAATGTCACCGGATTATTACCTTCACCAGTTAACAAAGCGATTTATTTCCGCCTTCATGTAACTGTCATTCCATGCAACATGACTGCAGTTTCCACAGTAGCTATTATACCCTGTGCAATTACCGCACGCAGCATTAGCCGCTAGCGTAATTACCGTCACGTTCTTTGCTAACTAATATAAGTTTAACTAAACTAATAGAAGTCGATCAATTGAATCTGTGCTGTGTGGCTACATAGCTTCATTAACGGTAGATGTCAAAGATGCACAAATTAGGTTGCTGGGCTTTTGAGCGCCTGCTCGCAAATCTCTGAGAATACGTTAGCAATCGTTAGCATCGTATGGAAGCCACTGAAATGGCAGACACATCACGTCGAGAAAAAAACATAGCTTACGCTTGAATACACTTGGCGCCCTAGAAATGTAAATGTTAGCACTGCCAGGAAATGAGTCTAGAATGAAAAATTAAAGACCTTTGCCAAAACTGATGGTGTAGAAATGTAACGCAAAAGTGCATAAGCCGTGATTTATTATTGAATTCTTATCTGCTCGAGTCTCCCTGTGGAGAGTTGCTCTGTCATTGGAGAGGAAATCTGGACTTTTCAGGACATTCCTCACTGGAGTGGCAGGCTGATATTTCCTCGCAGCTGAAATAGGATTCCGAGAGCAGACGGATAACACAGGATGTAAGTAATGCTGCACTCATGTATCTCTTTCCATCTAAACAGATAATTAGTAGTGCTTACTAAGTCAAGTATCACTATTAGTTTTCATAATATATAGGGATAGAAATAAAACAAAACTATAGCTGCAATCCATAACTTTTTTGGGTTTAAAATGAACAAAAAACAGTTATTAAGCAAGTACATGACAGATCAGTGCTCAACAGATCTCCTTGCCTTATCCTGATTTGCAATGGTAATTTATGATAATAATTAACAATTTATGCAGTTGAGTTCGATTTCCTAAAAAGAGTCTGTTTAACAAAAGGAACAATCTACTATACAACAACAAGAACAAACTACTATATTGCATGTTCGGATACTGTAGATGGTGCAGCGTGTAAAATTATTCTAAAAAGTTATTTTTCTTCTGAAACGTTCTTACCGCAGTTGGTTAGAATAACTTTAACTTGTCATTATAATTTAAACTTGCCATTCATGTTAAGAAAATTACTTCCACAAGTATTCTTCAAATGGAGATGGTGGTAGAGAGGCAAAAGTTACAGATTGCAGCTTTAATCATAAACTTCAACATGCCACTTGTGCTGCATCATTTACAGAAATGTTCATAAGTTCTTTTAACTTGGGCCAGTAAGCAAGCAACGAGCAACCGCCTAGCAATGCCTTAGCAACACCCTGTAAAGAATTCACAGAGTTGTGGTGGCGAGTTTCGCATGGGCAAACCCCGGTCACATTTTCCTAGAGTAATTGTAACAAAACAATTTCATATTGCTGTTTTGTGCTTCCAGGCCATTTTCTCGAAAGCACGCGATAAACAAATGAAAACATAAAATACAACAACAATGATTTTTCTACAACGCATTCAAAGCTATTATTATGAAAAAAATAAATTATAAGAAGGACGATTTTGCCAGGGGAGGAGTAAAAATTCTCTATTCGTGTCATATTTTCCAATCGGGTGCTGCTATTACCAGACCAGACTTGTAGAGCTGTGTAACGCCTTCAGGCAATGAAGCTAAATACTGTTTTAAATCATCTTCTCCATCTGCAAAACAGCTACAATTCAAACATAGATTTAAACCTCGTTTTCCTTTCAAAGGACCATCTGTGGGAGTTGATTGAGCCACCTACTTAATTATTAGGTAAATACTTTAATTAATTCCTAATTATAATGATCTACTTAAAGGCACGGGAGTACCGCGGTAGTCCCTGCGAAAGCTCGTTAAGAAACTCAACGGCTAGCATTTGTATGCTGTCCATACAAAGAGCTCTTCATCAGAAGAGCAGCAGAGTAATGATTTTTCTCCCCTCTGCGGCGATACCGACGCTCTGTAACACGCTACAGAAACAACAGAGGAGAGGGTGAAGGTGTAAAGCAAAGGAGATCTGCCACAAAAGATTGGAGGAGGTGAAGAAACGCGACATGAGCCCTTAGCGAGCGGGCACCTGAAATGAGAGGTTTGGTGTTTGAAGGTGGATTTTTTTGTATAAACTTTTTGTGGTGTAGTGTATATACAGAGTGATAAAATGAATTTCCATAATGCGTAGATGGACAAAATGTATGTTTTGGTGACTAAGTGTTAATCAATGACAGGCAAAGCAGTTGATATTAGTTTTGCAGAAGTAAGGGTCAGACTATCAGTTGCATTTCCTGACATGTATATGAGACAAAGACTAGGTCCATATTTGAGGTTAAGTTGGTGAATGGTCGTTTTGGGTCCATAAACACTTAAAACAGGTTATATCACTGTAGATCCCCACTGGACCTTTCATAAATCTAAATCAATATCTTAACAACCACAAAAAGAGACTGTAACAGCACAGTGGCTCACTGTGGGTAGCCTTCTCGCCTCACAGGAAAAAGGTCCCCTGCTTGAGCCAAGCTTGAGTTTGCTTGTGTTCCCTTTGTCCACCATGTATTCTGGTTTCCTCCCATAGTCCAAAGGCATACAGATTAGGTAAATTGGACATGCTAAAATCTCCTTCCTTGACTTTGTGTGTATCGTGTGGATTAACCGTTTTCTGCCATGAATATAACCTTAGATGCAAGAGTGGCATAAACTATGAATAAATAAATAAATAAATAAATATCTTTATTCATGGTTAGTTATTATGCATAAGAAAATATGGAGGATCGTTTGATTTATTGTTTCATTAACTTCATCTGCAGTCTGCATTCATTTCACCAATAAAATGCTGAAAAATGGGAAAATGCATATCTCTCTATGTCTTCTTTGATATGCATATATCCATTGTTGAATATAACAGGTGTGACTTACAGATGCCGTTGACTTCATCATTTTTTCATCTGGCTCACTGTGATGTTTAATTGATTGATCATTTCCAGCAGACTGTGATTTATATTGGAGATTTTCAGCGGTTGACAAACGGTTGCATCTTCATTGAGAAATATGAGGAAACGTCTCCTCGCTTGATGTTCTACAGTACGTTGAGCCTTCTGAGCACATACTTGTCACAACAACGGGCGTAATTAATTCAGACATACCTTAATAATGTTTCAGGAACTGGCGAGAGGAATCGGATGGATTCAACTGTCCAAAGACATTAATCATAGCTCAGAAGAAAGAGATGAAGAAATCTGTTGAAACACAAACAGCTTGAATTTCCTGGAATGCAAGTGCCTTCGAAATGGAAGAAGAAAGATGAGGAGAAAGACAGAGAGAGAACGGTGGAGGAGGTCCACAGAGCTTCATCACTTCAGAATTACATCTCCATGCCATTAATATCTTCACTGAGATAAATGATAGTGAAAATAGAGATTTACTACTGAGCGTGATGGTGAGAACTTTCAGCAGACTGCACAATATGGCCCGGAGAAGCCATTTAGCAGATAAAGGCTTGTGTTTTCAAATGTCACATTCATATTTTTTTACGTCATACATACAAGCAAAACAATCAAACAAACACACAAAAATATTCTCAAATATTGACTGTTACTGAGGCGGAACTTTGAACACGTTTGTAAGTTATATACAGCATGATGTAAACAAGGTCAAAAACAGTCTGGGACATCTCAGATTCGTTGCTAAGATTCAATAGTGATGTTTGCTACAGTGCTATTACTATAACTGTTCCTCAGACATGTTAGAAATGTAAGCAACCCCCAACTCTAACTATTAGTTTGTGACATGAGTGAAACAGCTCTTGTTGTTGTGGGAAGGTGTGCTTTTACTTTTTAGGTCACTTTTTTGGTGGTGACTTTTGCATGACTAGTTACAAGAAAGGACAAGAAAAGATATGACTAAGGTATTAATTATATATTATTTTTATTCCAATTTTTGTACATATAGCCAATGAGATTTTTTGCCATTTCATTGTATGATGTGCATCAGATCGCCTGTGATTGGTCAGTTGGTGTTTTGTGGGTGTCATTTGATGCTGAGACTACAGGACATCCCTGCACATGCTCGCTGTATTACAGCTGTGTGTTGCTCTCAGTGAGGATGACTAACTGTGATGTGTTGACAAGTCAAGGTTACACATGTGCCAGCCGGAACAAACTCATGTATCAGATTGGGTTGCCTGGGGCTGTGCTGTTTGTCAAAGATCTCTCCGTGCTAAATATATGCAGACACCTTATAAGGCTGTAACTTACTGGGGTCAGTCACATCCTCTGGACTGCTAGTTGGGCAAGCTGAGGTCTGGAAATAAAAGCATGTCTCATCTTGAATTTAATTTTACATACACATATTTAACAATTCTTCACCCATGTCATCATTTTCTTTCTCTTATTCATGTCATTTCAAACCTTTCTTGCTTTTAAAGTCACCATAAAATCAGAATATACAATTTCATTTTTTATGGAATATTGTATTGTTTATTATAACTGATTTATCCGTGCACATCTTTTTAATTATTTTTTTGTTTATGTGTCCTTGTAGTTCTTAATCAAAGTTTGAAAATGTACTTCCTCTCTGGAACGGCAGACTTTCTCTGACGATGTCAGTCTGTCCACTTGGGCGGGGCCAGAGCTGTTAACCACTCCCCTCCAACTGTCAGTTGCAAACGCCCATTTTTTAGACACAATCAACTCCCTGAGGAAAAAACAAGCCACACCCCCATTTTCTGTTTTACTTTAAATTGTCACAACACTTAAGACAAGTCGGTTGCAGCTTCCAGTTCACCTGGACTTTAACAGAGTTTCGGCATTGTAGCTCTTAATAGGCCTCTCATCCTCTCCACTAAAGGAAGAAAGTCATATGGATTTGAGTGGGTAAATTGCTTTAAACAGCCTCACCATATGGCATGAGCTCGTACGGCACACAACCTCGCGCCAGACGGACTGCACAGAGGGTTTTTTGGAGGGCTTTATGCTAATATTATTTTATAGAAGAGCAGAAGAAAGATGTCGCAAGATTTAAACTCACTTAGGCTACAAGAGCAGCATGAAACAATGCGTCAGATCACATGTGCCGACCACCAGGCGCCAACCACAACAACAGAGTATGTTTTAATATTTACAATAAAACGATATTGAACAATCAGGGTAAAGCGTGCTGCTCAATTTTACATAAACAGAGTTGCTGTTTTAAAACTGCTCTATAAACCAATAATGTTGTGTTCCATGTCATTTAATTTAAAACGTAGTTTTATCAATACTCTACATTACTATACATAATTATTAATATTACAATATTAACGAGTATGTTGGGTCGTGTTTTGCAATTTTACAATTACCAGCAAAACACTTTTAATACAGAAAAGCTGTTATCCGTTAACAATTTAAATCCCCCATCAGTTTGTTTAATTTAGACAGAAAAAATGCCTGGAGGATACAAAATCTTAGCGTTCTGTTATATAACCTCATGAGTTATATATGAGTTATTCATACAGTGATGAGATGTGACAGACAGCTGCCAATGAAAGCTGAAGTGCTGCCGCTATCCAGCGCTTCAGACTCAGAGATTTAATAACAAATGCAGAAATGTCAATGTGGCCAGTGTTTGCTAAGCCTGCGCGCTAAGCCACTTTTTTCAACACGCCAGTCATGTCAGTGATGAAGATTCTGTGGGGCTGACAAGGTCACGCTGTTCATGGAACCCAGCCGAGAGCTTTTGGAGCGTTCCGAGCAACAGTTTGAGCTTTTCACTAATGAGTAATGATAAGAGCATGTTCAGTTTATGGAACAAAATAAGAAACAATGCACGGAAAAAAAACACCTGTCACTTAAATGATGCTGCAGAAGCATTTGAAATCCGATGTGGATGTCTTCTTTTAACCGCAGTGCAGTGAGTTTTGTTCAGCCCAAAATGGAGGTCTGTGGTTTATCTGTTATAGATTGGAAGCCGTCGATGCGGCATTTCTCATTCTGAGGGTTTGTGCACCTGTTTCAACAGGAAGTACGTCGGAGCGGTAGGAAAACTCTGCTCGTCTGGCAATTTCACAGCATCTTTAAAATGTTTCCGAGTAAAGAGGAGATAACAGGAACAGAATGATTATAAAGGCAGTGGGATGTGACGGCTAACACCGGTGGGTCCGGAATCTCTTTGAGTTCTTTGTGAGGAACGTGAGTGATTCCAAAACCCCGCTGAGGTCCTCAGATCCCCGGGAACAGCATGATCTTCTGCCATGCAGCCCGTGGGGTTAGCAGTGGGAGATGTTGGTGTCTCATAAGACAGACTGTCGAGAGACTCGACTCTTCTAGCAGTATGACACCAATTTGTGCTTTAGGATCATTTACCTGCTTACAGCTACCGTATTAAAAACACAATGAATGTAATTAATGTGCTACTTGCCTGTCAGCCTATGTATTTGCATACCTCTGCACATTACTGGAGGAGGCGTGGCTTTGGAGATCACTCTGAACGGAGGGCAAAATCCTATGCTTTCAAAGCTAGCTTGCTATCGTTAGCCTTTACCCTATCTTTAATTTAAGCTTATGTGATTTAAAAAACAATTTTGATAAGATGTTTGAAATTACAGTAACGATATTGAGTTTACAGTAACAATAATTTTTTTTCACAATATTGTTAATTAGATTTTTGATTGAAATATGATCTGGACATTGTTTTGGGTGGGCCTCACCCAAATATATAGGATGTGCATGTACTGCATGCGTGATTGTGGATGTGTACATTTTATTGCCGAGCTAGCTGGGTGACAGCAGGAATGACTTTGTCTTTCTGGTTCCTTCTGCAGGAGCAGATGTCCGGTTCTGAGGTGAATGTAGTCCACCATTAGTGAGACAGACACTGCAGGGGTGAGTAGGTCACCCTCTTTAATTCCCTGGACTGTAAATTAGAGCGAGTGTCCAGGCCTGGCGCTGACACAATCATATACTTCATGGTTAATTTGACACAAGGATTTGTGCTCCTAAATGCGCACAAAGAGTTGAGTTGTGTCTCCGCTGACCCTCCAACATCTTCTCTAATGAGTCTCTGTACATTTCGGGATCTTCCTAACAACATTGCATCTGGCACATTGTTTCTGTCCCTCTTGCTCTTGATGCGTGTTTGAAAGGAGCAGGACCTCTTGGCTGGGTTAAAATGGAGGCTGGATGCTGAGTGCTCTGTCATACTGTTTCTTTATTGGTTGGTTGGGTATTTGGAGGTCGCAGAACTTTTCAACAAATCAGCCATGAAAATGCTAGTGGTGGGGACTAATTTGCATATTCAATGTTTCACGTATACTAAATGAAGCAAGGTATAGAGTTATATTTATGCTATTTTATAGCACAAAGAAATTATTTCCACAGGAAATATCATTTAAATGTCATTTGGATAATTTAAAGAGTTGTTTTGCTAAACTAATTGCGTAATAATGTAAAAAGCTGAAAAACAGTACTCAAATATTGGATATATAGCACATTTATTAACAACTTGTATGTTAAAGCAAACAGTAGCTTTGGAATTTATGTTCATGGCTACCATTAATTTATGTTGTAGAACAAAATATGGAGGTATTTAAGCATGGTTAACTAAAGATACTATTATACTCATACATCTTAAATTGCTACAATAAAAACCCATTTAATATTCCTTAGAGAACCTATGACTTAAAAATACGAATGTTCTTCTGGATTTTAGAAAGATACTATTTTTATTTAGGGAAAACAAAGATTTTTCTTCTTTGATATAGATTACTCCTCTCAAACCATATCTGTGCAAACTATATGCTAATCATCATTTATAATACTTAAACAAAAGCCTTCCTTTTAAGCTACTAACAACAGTGTTTACATTAAAGCAATTTAAAAGACAAAATCTTTACGATAACTGAGAAAATAAATAAAATATGTGAATATTATTTTTATAATTATTTGTCACAAAAATAATGAGAATATCATGTAATGATTTGTTGATACTTAATTGATTACAACCTTATGGTGTCTTATTATTGAAATTGATTTAAATTTTGACGCAGAATTTGTCACATTTTAAATATTAAATGACAAAATATATTTCCTAAATAACTGAATAATTAACCAATTAAAATTAACTCAATAATTGGTTGAGTGCCTGCTGCCTAAAATGTCTGTGCACATACATAACATGCTCCTGTTTGTATTTGCTAGCTATTTTCCAGTAATTGTATTTTATCCTCATCAGTCTGATTAGGTGAGTCGCTTTGAACTGTAGAAAACCGCCACACTGTCTGCTTAGTTATTTTACAAAAAGTTGAACACAGACAGCTGCTCGTTTACAAACGTTAAGCCAGGCATTGTTAACGAACCACCTTCAGCATGTAAACAAGCCATAATCTGCTTAAGTTAAAATGAAACGGGTTGAAACCCGTGCACTGTATCTCATAAAGTCACACACACCTGCTCGATAACACAAACCTAATTCATTTACGTGCGCTAACGTATTTGCAAGTGCACATTAATTCACTCGTTTCCTTGCCTGAATTGCCTGCATAATTACAAGCGTTTTTCAAAACAGCAAGGTTGGCTAGGAGGTTAATTCTTATTTCCCATGATGCAATTGTCCGGACTTGCCTGTCTCTCGCTGGTCAGTGTGCTAATGGAAAACTTATAGTGTCTGAAAAGATTGTTGACTGACGGTGACTTTGGGTGACTTTGACCTTTGGAGTGAGTGTGTATATGATGAATGTTTTTTTCTGCTCTGTAAAAAGGACTTTTTATATTTTATTTTTGTTTAATGCCAGATAATGCCTCTAACCATCCTTCAAATAAAATAGCTCCAGGTGCATTGTGGGTACGGGCTAAATATCACCACGCAGCATCAGTGTGTTTTATATTGTGTGCCTTGTTATAATTCTTAATTAAGATGCAAATGAGCTACTGGGTGAAAGAGAAGGAATGCAGATTCCTGCCTCACCTTTGTGAGGAATACACTCCTCTGTTCAGAGTCATCTATTTGTCATCCATTCCTTCAAACTGTGGGGCGGTAACTGCCAGCAGCTAATCAGATGCAAACAAGGAAAAAAAAACTGGCTCCCTGAAATTGGCTAATTTTCAGTTACTCGAGTGGCAGCATGTGTTTGGCAATTACAATGATCCCATAAATATCCCAAGATCCCAGAAACAGGGCAACAGAACCAGGAAACAATTATGATTAGCGATTTAATTACAGACTAAACTCCATCAAAGCAAATTTAGACTATGATTGCTTAGAACCGCTTTGAAGAGGGAACTACTGTATCCCCATTTCATTCTGTGGTGTGCTCAATCTCGCTCACAATCTCGTGATGAGAACCAATCATGAGGCTTAGTGTCGTGCTAATTGGAAACAATTCTGCCTGTTATCTTACAGCCGTATGCGTTTGGTCAACCAAACGTGACATCGTCCGCTGCGTGCTTGAATTCAGCTGCCCATCCGCCGAGGAGTCTGACATTTGAATGTTAATCGGTAAACACGCAACCTAAAGTTGATGTTTCGCTGTAAAATGTCTCTTTGTGTTTATCCTCCCAAACTCTGCTCTGATCTTCACAGTTCATTTCAGCTGTAGCTCTGTGGACTTTAGATGGAATTGTGATTGCGATGGAGGCAATAACCCAACAGTCACAGATACACACTCACTTAAATAGAGTCGGTCTCTGAGTCAATGACAAAGAAAGAAAGAAAAACTGTTTAAAAATCTTGTTTAAAATGAAATTGTATTTTTATTTGTACAGACATTGTGAAACATTCCAGTTAACAATCATAGGTTGCAAGAATGTTTCTGTAATGTTTCTATTAAGTAACAAAAGCATCAAACATGTTATTTAAACTGTATTTTATTTTAATTAATGTTATATAAAAATACATATATAAAATATAGAAATATAAAAAAAAATTTAAATTGTAAAAAAAAATTTACAAAACTTTTTACACTAGTGGGGCAGTCTTAAGATTTTTGACTTAAATTTGCTCCATAAAAAGTAATAAATGTTTTTCAGAAATGATATTCATTATAGAATAAAGTACATTATAAGTATAGGTGTATATACAGTAGGTACTGTCTGTTTGCACTGCATTTTAGTATATTGTTAAATAAATGAATAGAACTGTATGCGTCACACAGACTATCTACTGTTTACCATACAAAGAAGATATGCTAGTCCATCATTTATCAACTTCAGTTACAAAATTTAAATTCACAGAAAAAAAATTAAACAAATGATGACAGAGAAAACGCTAACACAAAATGTCTGCACCATTTTTCAAGTTTCACACCATTGAACTGATGGGGGGGGTCGTTATACTAGCCAATAGCTAAAGGCACTTAGGAAAACAACATTAGATACTTCCTTACAGATGCTGACAAAACATTCAAAAGTTGTGAGTAAATGTTTCCATTTTTACAGGCAATATATTGAGTTTCTTTGCAATTGTTGCATTACTTGTATGAAGCTCTGATTCATTAAACAGTTTTTGGACATGCATCTTAGATCTCCATGTTAAAACAGCTGTATGCATAGTTATGTTTCATTCATAAACATTACAAGGTCTGAATGGCCATGTCAACATCTGAAACATTGGATATGACCTACAAAGACAGGATCAATAAGTAATTACGTCCCCCCCACCTCCATACATGTCTTTACTGTAAATTAAGCGACTGTATTTTATCACAGTAGTGGACAGCATATCACCAAAGCTGTACGTAGACCATAGATTGTTATTAACTATATTCATCTCTATTGATTTAATAAATATTGATTTAAACTCAGAATTTTCTTTCATAAGTGTATATTGATAGCAAATGAGGCTCTTAATGAATGCGTGGGCCCTTAAGAGGATCTCTATAGAAAAAACACACAAATATCTTACCTTCGTTTCAATTTACTGTGTGTTTATATAGAATAAAACATGCAGACGGTGATTAACAGTGACTGAGACACGTGATCTTTCTTTACAGATACTCATACAAATGTGCAGCTTTCATTCTTATTTGTTTGTGTCTGTGTTCGGAACATAAAAAGGCTCATTCCGCCCCCCAGGGTGCCGACGCAGGATTCATGATAAAGCTTGTTTGTGTGGTCTCTGACGCTTCAGCTTCGTATAAACACAGCCCAACAAAGACAGCAGAAGAGAATTAGCTTGCAACTGCCTCGTGATGCTATAAACGCATTTCAAGAGTTTATCACGAGTAAACCGTGGTCAAGGAGTGCACGGACGAATCACTGCAACAGCAACCACCAAAAATGAGTATAAAATGTAAAAAAAAGAGAAAACTAAGGATGTGTTTCAAGGACACAAGCATTTTTTTTTAAATAGCTTTAACCTTGAGAAAGCGGAGAAACAAATGGATACGTGTCAATTTAACCTCGCCGTGCTGTAAGGGCCCAACCGGAGTTGGTACACGCAGTACAGTCTTTATCACGTCACTGTATGTGAAGCGTTTCAAAGACCGACTTCATCTACTCAAAATGATCTTTTTCACAGAAGTGAGCAGCACAGTAGGACAGTGGAAACAAATAGGAAATTACAGACGTCATGCTGCGGTAATCACTGTGTGTGTGTGTGTGCGTGTGTGTGTGTGTGCGCGCCATGTGCTACATGTGTGGTCAAGAAAAACAGCATCTGGACAAATCTCGCAAAATCTGCCAAAGGTCAGATCCGGGTAATCCAGAATCTAAAAGAAACAAAAAATAATATTTTGTTTACTGGCAGGGTAGGCAATCTTATGCTGGTTAAACGTTTGCATCCTGATAGCAATATCTTAGTAATGTGCTAGAATTCTATTTATACGTGTATATATTATCCTATATTTATTCGCTCTTAATATAGGATATAGGACATCCTACTTGTCTACCGACCTATGTATTTGCATACCTCCACATACAATTGGAAGAGGCGTGGCTTTGGAGATTGCTCTGAACGGAGGGCGGGATCTTATGCTTTCAAAGCTATCGTACTATTGCTGGCCTCTGAAATTGCTTACCCTACCTTTAAACATGCAGCATTTAATTTGCTCTGTATGTCCGAATTATGAAATGCATGTATGCATACGTTGAGTGTATGTTTGCTGTTGTCAGCCTGTGTGTTTCTGGGTGATTCTCACATGGCCTCAGGCCAGTCCTAAAGCGATTAGGTAGGCTGAGCCCTGGATGTGGAACCACAGGGTCAGTTTTATGAACAAGGCCAGAGATGGCAGAAAAATCCCCTGCTCACGGCTGAGGGGGCTGGAAAGGCCTGTCAGCCTGTTGCCCTTCCAGTCAACAGAGCTCGCTGACTCACACCCCAGCGAGGTAATTGCCCCTGTCTTCCTGTCAACGGAAGGGGTGGACATGGAGTAACACCATGCTGTAAGAGAGATGGTAAGCTTGCATCATAGAGCTGGAGACGAGGCTTTAAAACACACAGAAAGAATCATACGTCGCAATCTAAAACCTCACTTCATTTGAGTACTTGTTAATAATATTAAATGTCTTCCCAGCTAACAGGGAACGTTCGCAGAACATTGGCTAACATTCTGTAAAATTTCTCTCAAAGCCGTTAAAAATGTTCTTGCAGTAACGTTAGTAGAACTATTTTAATATTTTAAATATTATATATCGTGTATATAAAAATGTTTTTCTTAGGTTGTCATTGAAATGTTTTAAAAACGTTACAGAATAGTAAAAAGTTTACTATAAAATAACAAAGTAATAATGTTTATACAACGTCTAAAAAAATTGAGTTTCAAAATAACACTTAGTGTTTTTGTTACTTATTGGAAACATTAGAGAAACGTTCTTACAGCCTAAAATTGGTCGTTGGGTTTCTTCCATTCCAATTTACATACAGAGACATCTGTAAGTAACTCATTTGTAGTCTGGTTTGTCTGTACAGTGTTAACACTGCTTGAAGTATTGTTCTGTTTGACGCAGCTCAATCAATGGCGTAAGTTGGAGGCAAGGCTGTCTATTTATCAGGACAGAAAGAGAAAAAACAGGTCCAAAAAACCCTGTTTGAACGCAGTCATTATTGTGTTTTTCAATGCCAGTGCTACAGTAACACACACTTCTCGTTTAAGTGAAATATATGTTACAGTGACAGACAGTGTCAGTGTTTGCACAGTATATGTCATCAGCAAATCATATTAAATGTCCATTTTGTTGTAAAAATACCAACGTGTCACTTTTGTCACTGTTGTCCTCCTTTCTTCAGTTACCCAAACAGAGCACTTAGCACCAGAGATTGACAACTGTAGTTGAATAGAAGGGGATTTCACAATTTTTGTGAAGTATTTGCAGACATGTGGGCGATTTGTGGTGACGTGGTGTTGCTTGGACTTTTCGTCATTCATATTTTGCCAGCATGATCTACTGAAACCACAAGCATAATGAAAGTATTTGTGGTTTATTTAAGCAATAATACCTTTTTGCTTTTATAAAACAGTTACCACATAATAAAAATATTAAAATCATATTTATTATGTTATATTATAATGTTTTCATCAAGTAAAATCATCATCTGCCTTCCGC
>JAZGTJ010010209.1:0-18389 GCA_036877575.1 Botia almorhae | reverse complement strand
ATGCTGTATTCCACAGGCCCGAGGGGATATGTGCCCGCCTCAAAACTGACCCGATACCACCAAATGACTGTTGACCCACCTTCTCATCTGACCGTCATGCGCACCGGTCCAGGCCCCCGAAGACACTCCTACACACCCGGAGCCCAGCCCCTCGGAATGACCCCGACCACGCCCTGTTTTCAGGTGAATGACACACACGAGCGGAGACGCGTGTGCTTTGAGTGACGGGTCATAAGGGCCACCTAGTTACTGTGTCTAATGTGTGTGTCAAACAGAATGAAACCTGAGATCGATCTCGCGTCTGCACTATCATGATCATCAATAACACACACACACACACACACACATCAGCGTTTGTGTTCCTCCATTACTGGATTCACAAATGAACTGCCTCTGGTTGTCAGCAGAACTGACTTGCTCTATCACGGCCACCCACACACACGCGTGTGCGCGCACACACACGCTAATTCATCTGCGTGATCTGCTTGTCAAGAGGTCTCGTATCATTTTGACGTCATGTTTTGGAAACAGGAACATCGGAGGCTGGTTTTTAAGCATGAGTGTGGAACGCATATAACTGAAGGATTTTTTTTTTGGAACAGCATTGATGTTGTTTATCACTGTGACAGTGTGGCAATTGTCTTTATGCTGATGAGAAATCACAAACAGCCGACGTTTAATCCTAACAAATGAATCATATGAATCATTTTTTGTGCGCTCGAGTGGGATTTGTACAGCTCAGCGCGTTTACAAATCAGTGTTTTTGAAATCAGAATATGATTGTTTTAGCACTCTGCTCTGTGGTTGCTAGGCTGTTACGGGTTGTTGCTAGGTGGTTGTGTAAGTCAGAAGAGGCCTTGTATTACTCATGTCTCTAGATATTTGCTATATTTGATATTTGCTTGTTTTCATCAGTAGGAGATTGCAAGATCACTAAAAAACAGTAACGGAACACTTTCGCATGCACAAAATGTATGATGCGCTGTATTATTAATGTCCTTGGTTTGGCAAATTACACACTGAGGTATTTACTGTTATGATCTGTTCAAATCCCTTACTGTAAATGAAGGCAACAGTAATGGTGGTTCTTGCTTTATAAAGCATTACCGCTTTGAGCCACAAGGTGGAGCGCTACAACCTGGTGATGCTGTCTGGTTGAACGTTGTGCTCTTTCATCGTCCTGACGACCCATTGAGCTTAAGATCTCTTTCCTAATGAGATTTAACAACGAAACAGCCCACACTTCACACTCGAACGTCTCGAGCACATTGTGTAACAGTGAAGACCACTTAACATTCAACCGTAAAACCATTTCACTCACACTCATGAGAGCAGCACAAACAGAGCGCTCCAAAAGAGCACATACGCTCTCAAAACACATTTGAAACCCTGTGTGTTTGTTTCAGGATGTGTGACGGATCGCTCTGCAATGGCACAAAGGAGTCAGTAAAGATCAAATAATCGTGTAAAGAACATAAAATCTTCATCACATAAACTCGACTGTTTTCTTGTTATCAACAGACAGAAACTGTCTTCTGCTCCGCAGGTGTACGCGGGCTATGACTTCACCGCGAGGAGCGAACAGGAGCTTTCTCTGAGAGCCGGGGAACCAGTGCGGGTGGTGGAACCTCACGATAAGCGAGGAAACAAGGAGTGGAGTCTGGTGGAGGCACGAGGACAGAGAGGCTACGTCCCCTCCAACTACCTCGCCGTTCTCCCCTCCCTAATCGCCTCGCCCACCTTCCCGTATCGCTAACGGAGGAAAACACTCATAACGCCGCTGGTACTGAGTCTGTTATTCAGCATCCAAACAAACACAGGCCATGAGAAGCACTGAAGGGCTCTTCATACGTGAGGGGGCGGATGGCTGCTGTTTGCTGCTTTATTTGACTGGTGTTTTGAACTGGAGTGGTGCTCGGGCCCTGCTGTGGAGTGCTCGCCTGTATACTTGATCTTTGCTTTGCCTGGGGCTGTTACCAGAAGAGATCGTTTTATCCAATGAGAGGAGAGCTGTAGCGACGTGGTGTGTGGACAGCACACGGATCGTTTCGAAGGAATGAGCAGTTACCTGTGATTAACCGATGTTCTTTAATGGATTTCTTTGAAACACTTAAATCCATATCTCGGCTGTAAAGTGGGAAGTACAGCTGTTCTAGGACTACTCTTAACAAGATGGATGCCAAACTCTGGGTCTGTCTTAACTGCTTGGCTACAAAAAATTGGGCTTCCATGGGTTTCCATGGAACATGGGTTTCCAGCTCAGATTTAACTGTCAATGCTTTTAATCATACTTGATGGACATTTTTTTAATATTCAGTGTTAATTGTACAGTGGCCCCAAACTGTACGAATGTGTATCGTAGCATTAGAAACCTCAAACCAAATAAAATTTAAAGTAATGTAACAAGTGCAATTTTCAAGGTTTTTAAATAAAGCAACAATAGATATTATGTTTATTTACCTATTAAAAGTAGGGCAGGCAGTTTTGGGGAGGCTAGCAATTGCAAGCTATAGCTTTGAAAGCGTAAGATCCCACCTCTGTTCGCAGTGTTTTTCAAAGCCACGCCTATTCCAACACATGAACGCATACATAGATTGACAGGCAATTATGACATCCTGTCATGCATTCAGACCGAATGCTATGATTGGATGAACATTTTATGATCCTGCACCTTCCACAGATAGGATAAATATTAAAAGATGATACCTGTGGTTACTCTGCTAGGACGCCTGTGTGAACTGGAGGGAAACTGGACAAATATCCAGTGACATTGGGAGCAGATGGATATTAAGAAAGGTGAAGTTAGTTCTTATGTCCATGCCTAGATTTATGCTTAGGTCTAGCATAAAGTGTTTGATTTTTACTTGATTTATGATTTTGTGTTTAATGCACTGACAGTTATATGTTTTTAAACATGGTTTAAGCGTAAAAATACTTACATGGGCCACTGTATATATTAGCTATAGAAAACACTGTATACATGGGCAATTATTAAGCTATTTTTGTGCCCAGACGAAAATGTATGTGTAGCTACTGCATTGCTCTTGTGTTGTGACCTCATAACCTCCACGGTGAAGGACTTGACCCAAATTTAAAGATTCAGGAATGCAGATCTGGTTTCTGCAGTGGCTGTCATTCTGAAGTCTGTCTGCAGTTGCAGCTGCTGTCCACTAGAGGCAGCAGAGTATCTGCTATAAAACCTGTCATCGTTACCTTATTCAGTGTTGTGCTAATCCCTCCAAACAGAATCATATATTATTCATCTGATCCTCACAATCGCCTTAACAGGAATCCAGTGCAAAACAGTTCACCTCGCATGCCTGCTGTTTGCCCCCCCCTGCATATGGCATCTGCCTGTTACTTTGAAGAGATATTTATTTTTTATTTATAACACGTGTGAAACACTAACTCTTAATTTGTTGATTCAGTCTTGAATTAAACCACCAGACCTGCTGAAATCTGTCTCGTATCTTAAATTTGTGCTGCCATTTTGAGTCAAATATGCATATTTTTCAAAAGCTGAAGGGATGAAGTCTTGCTCCCGACCTCCGTTCTCTCTCAGATATGAAGGGTGACGTGAATGAGACCGAGTGTTTTCGTGTGCTGCAGAGGTTTATTTTGGGGAAATGCATTAGTGTTTTTACCCGCTTTTAGCCCAAGTGCAGCTATTCCACTGAGAATGTGCAAATGTCACAGCAGGGCTGATGGTGATTGTTTTCCTCATGCTGCAGGCAGCGCAGCGATGCTGCAGTCCATCGTGCGTGAGGGCCGTCTGTCAGTCGCTCCTCCTCACTTTAAGAGCCGGTTGTCAGCAGAGCTTTGATGCAATGAACCCCTACAGCTACTGCTTCCTCTATGCGACAGAACTCAAAGCTCTATAAATAAATGTCTCTATTCAATGGTCTAAAAATAGCTGCTTGTCGGCAAGATCCCTCCACGGCTCCCCCTGTCAGAGAGGATGAGAACTGCGGCTGCTGTTCCTCGCCTTCCTCTGGGAGCGGACGTCTCATATTACAAATCGTGACCTGGCTCTACTCTTAATGTCAGCTGAAGAGCCTGGAGACAATGCTACAGTCATTAATTATATTATGTGTACATCACAACATTGCATACTGTGAAGCGTATTCTAACATAAGCAGGCAAATTATTTTAGACATGTTTCTGTGTGTGTATGTGCATGTGAGGTAGAGAGAGAGAGAGAGAGAGAGATTAAGATGGAGTGTCAGCCATGCAGAAGGCTTTTTTAAGTCTGCAGTAAACCCCATTTCCGCCGTTTAGTTTCCTTTTATCATTTAGTAAATTGTGATTTTTCTTGTTTTTTTATGTAAAAAAAAACAAAGGAAAGAACATTTGCTTAATACTTTATTCAAGATATGTTCTCTAAACAAAGTCTCGTGTAAATTGGTTTTGTTTGAAGAGTGTTTTACTGGAAAACAAGATGAAAATAAGGTGTTGTTTTGGAGAGGGGCGTCTCATGCATTTGAGAATGTTTAATAGGTTATCACTAGCCAGAAAGATGTTTCGGTACAATCAGGAAATCTCTTGCGGTCACGGAGCATGTGGGCAGCATAGCGGCTCTGAGGATCTGTCAAAGACCGGCAGGCAAAAATAAACCGTGGCCTTGTCCGGCTTAACACTGTGCCTGTCTTTAGTAACCTTATGGCACTGGTGCCGTGATTGTTTTAAGGCCTGTCAGCTGATCTATGGCAAGTAAGGTAGACCATTTTAGAGACGTTAGCAATAGCAACCTAGATGCAATGATAGATCCCGCCCCCTCTGTTGAAAGCCACGCCTGATCTCCAAAGCCACGCCTCCTGCGCAGAAGAATGCGGGAACACGTTTGCATTAGGATCGAATGCAACGATAGGATGATGTTATGGCCCTGTGCCTCCCAAGGAAGATACATAAATATATAAATATATTTACACCAGTTTGAGATTGCGCTCAGGATGCGAAGATTAAATTTAAATCGCCATACCAGAAAATGTTTCTGGAAAAGATCACTTACCCTGCCTTTACATTTGGCCTAACCTTAACAAAAGATCTCAGCTCAGCAAGAAAACAGGAGCATCTGAAGCTGCTCATTATAGGCGGCTTAAGAGCGCAAATCTCATGCGGCAGGGCTGCACGTGAGCTGCTTTCCCCATGCGGCTTGGCTCTGGAAACAGTGATACTCCTCAGACACCTTCAGTGACCTCTGAGCGTATCTGCATGTGTTTGACAGAATGTAAACTCAATAGATCTCGCAGCTGTTTATAGGACTGAACTATAGCTTTAATAAGTTCAGGGGTTTGTTGCCCAGGCAGTCATGCCAGTCAGACATCAGAAGGACGAGTATTCATGGAGGAGTATTTATAGGAAGTGAAGGTCTTGGCTTTTTTGAATTGTTTGTAAACTTCGCCGTGTTATGAAATGATCACATTCACAGGCATGTACGCATACATACGTGATGCCGTACGTACTGTACGTTGAGCTCACGTGTAGACCATCCGAGTGATTACGTGAGTTTTGTAATTGTGGACTGTCATGTACTGTCACAAATTGTTTGTGATGAACTACATGAACACTGGAACGTTGAACTTTTGCTCCTATAAATCCTGTTGGCCTTTCAATGTAGGACCAAGTGGTCATGGAGTCCATCCAGCGCAAGCGGGCGAGAACAGGGTCCATAAATCAGTGCGGTGGGTTGGCGGAGGTTTGCAGGTGTGGCGACTTCCATCCACGCTGGTCTCAGTGACATGATTGTAGGTTTTTATGGCTTGGCACACTGAGTGGTCTTTCTCAACAGGATGGTCTGATGTTTTTTTCAGAACATCGGGGTGTGCGGCGCTTCTTATCCCTCGTGCTGTGAAGCGCAGCATCTGAGTGCCGTTTTCTTGTTTTGTGTATGTGATTACGTTGAGTGCTGCTCCGTAACCATGTGATTTTAGTGGGCGACTCGCTCTCTTTCCCAAGCCATGTGCAGCCTTTGTATTTTGAAACATAGGAAAACTCACTCACTCTCTCCCTCCCTCATTCATACTCTATAGGTTCCTGTTTCTCCACCTCCCTTTGCTCCTCTTTCAGACTGTTGTAAACAGCACTGACTCAGAATGTTAATGATGTTGGACACTAGCGGGAGGGGGGAGGAACTTTAAGCTGTGGAATAGTGGGCGGTGTTGAGAGAGAGAGAGGACATGTTTGTGTATGTGTCATGTTTAGGGGTCACGCTCGTAAGCGCTCTGTACTGTAGTGTGTGCGCTGGCTGGACATTTGATAGGACAATTTAAAGCTCTTGCTTGGTGCTCAACTTACAGTCGTTCGTGATTTTGCCTTTGATGTTTAAATGTGTCACGGCTCGACACCTTGAACTTTGTCGTGTCCGCCTGCTTTCTCACATGCACAGCGGAGTCCAAATGTCTGAGACTGCTCAAGATCAAGTTTTTCAGTGTTGAATTTCAAATACATTGTGTTGAATTTAAAGGTGTAAACATGATTAACTTCATTTGTTCTACAAACAGTGAATAGTTCCCGGTTTACATTGTTACAATCATTTCCTGATTTTCAGTCTCGACAGTGTTGCTTTACCTCAAGCTACCATTTTATTCTTGTTGGCTTGCAGCGGCCGTACACAAGGACTCAAAAGCAATATGCAGTAATTGTTAGATCCTGTGCACAAGGTTCTTTTGTGATTGCATTAATCTTAAAAATGTTACATTGTGTCATATATTTGGACTCTCAAGCGTTGCTGTTGACCACTTGGCCAGGCGTAACATATCTCAGCAGCCAATAGCATTGATTGAAGGAGCCACTCAGCTTTGCAGGCGTTATCTGTGCTGCATGATAATGCAGTTCGGATAGAGACCCTCTCCAATCTGTTTGATAAGACACAAGGCAGATTATAGCCATAAAGAAAGCTAGAGCCACAAATGGAGACCATAATGGCACGGAGGATGAAGTGACCCATCCGCTCACCCACACAGGTAATATTGGTTGACCTTTCCCACATCATTATGTCCAATCTTCATGTGCTATACAGATGCCTGTCCTTCCTCTGATCACCATTAAAGGAACTCATGACATTAAACCTTAGAGGAAAAAATGCTCTTGTATTCATTTTGTTGGCTCTGAGTTCTGTAGTCTCGCAGACCGACACCTTACTGTACGTCTTCATCTGTTCTGATAATATCAGTAAAGTATTTACTTCCTGTCTAATTTCATTAAACAGTTTTTTAAAACTTCCCAATCTCAGTTTAATGTTCAGAGAACATTATTTATTAAGTCTTCCGATTGTTTAATTGTCATTTATGATCCCTAAATAGTGTAAACAAACATTTGTTTGTACTATTATGTTCAACCAATAGGGTGGGTTTGGGGCGGGACTATCTGTTTGTATGACCAATAACAGACAGAACTTTTTAGAAAACGCTCTTTGTTTTTGCCAATGTTGTTTGTTTTGACTAGTTGATTTTCTGCACTGAGGACTTTTTTGCAGATCTAAAGACGTGTCAGATCACTTACTAATTCTCATGAATGCAGTTCTCTTAAGCATAAAGCTCGAATTAATCCAGAGGTGTTTGCGCAGTGTGTTCATTTAGAGCGCTTGTATCTTTGTAAGGGTCGTTTCACGCGGAGCTTATTTCTGTTGTTTTTACGACTATCTTCTTTCAGTGCTGGCTGACGGCTGTTACTGCTGGCAGTGTGAACTCCAGCAGCCATCAGTCTTTGAAAACTGACACGCGCAATCTTGGCATACAAGTTTGAGGAAAATAGCCTTGCTCTTTACCTTCCCAAAGGCAGAAAGACTGGCAAGTATCCAGGCAAGAGCAAAGGGAACGCTATAATCTTGTCTTCAGCTAGCACCTTGTGCATGATCTCACAGCGTTTTGTTTGTTGTTATTGTTGTTTGTCTGACTCTTGTTGTTCAAATGCATCATCTCCTTGTTCTTTAGTTTGCAACCTTCCCATCATCCTCACTCAAATGGGTCTGCAGGGCAAATGGAAAAGCGTCGTCTGATTTTCAGCTGTTGTTGGTCGCCTGTGTTTTGTTTAGATAGACGCAGGGTGCTGTTTTGAGAACTTGCTTGGTGGAACTTTGGGAATGTTTAGTTGAGATTAACAGGGAACAGAGTCTAAACACTTAACTGCCTACCATGGAAACTGGAGCGTGCTACAAACACCGGTTTCATTAAACAATAGTCTAGAAAACATTCGTAAACCCGTCTGCTGGGAACCTGTTTAACATTATTGAGAAACGAAATGGAACGAATGTAAACGAAATGTAAACTTTTACATTGTGTAAAGAAAATATGGAACTTGTCTGTGGAAAACTTGTCTGTTTCCATGCTGGGGGTGGTTGCCAGGGTGTCGCTACTGTATGTGGTTAAGAAGGTGCTTTAAGTTTTTGTGTGCTTGTTGCTATGCTGTTGCTAGGGTGGTTCCTAGGTGGTTGCGTGCTGTCCCAGGTCAAAAGAGCCTTTTCCTGAAGGCCGCTCTGATTCCCACATGGCTTGGGTCCCTCCTCCGATATGAGATTTTTTCCGCTCATCAAGTTTCAGAGTGCATCACACGACCAGTGTGGAATGAGTTATGTGACGAAGTTTAAATTCCTACCCCTGTGAGCAACACGAATAAAACGAGCAGAGTAATAGCATTGCCCGCCTTAGCAAGCACCATTAATTATTCGTCATTCCAGGAGCAGCGTCTTCATTTTGTGAATTTGTTAAACCATTAAGTCTTCTGGTTCTGGATCTCTTCATATCCATCTCATTAAATAAGCTTTCTCTTACACTTACTGTGCAGCTGCCCTAACAGACGAGGGTGCTTAGGAGGTTGCACAAGGTCAGCTGTACTATAGCTCTCGACAGTCCAGGAATGCAACAGTGATAAAAATGTCACTGGTCCCAGGCAGAGCTTCATGCAGAGATTAGGTCTCCTCATGGGGCAGATAGAAGGAGGTTTTCGTTGCACTGAAGCTCTCTTAGTTTATGCGTAAGGTGCAATGAAGGACCGGAGGTCACCTTTGGCTCAAGACGCCGGAAACACCTGTTTCAACTCGCGGTGTAATCTTTAGCACAGCTGAAGGGATTTCTGAGTCTAATCCCGGAATTTACTGGCTTGTGTGAAACGGGCCTCTTCGCTCCGATGGAAAACGTTCTGTAGATGCACGAGTTATTGTTTTGCCCCTACTGTAATACGATTTACATGTAAACAGCGGCCCTGTTTTTACTGTAAATAATCTGCGATAGTGAACTGGAAGTAAAATACAGGCTAAACCGGCGCTAAACATAAAACATAAACGAAACACGCTAACGTTTGCCAGACAGCAAGATTATTTTCCACTTTAAAACGTTCATGTTCCTTTCGCTCATTGTAGCTGCGGGTTTTCATTATAATCAGATTTTAAAAATATAAACCAAACATGATGATTCGACCAGGCTGAACATATCAGTCCTCAATCGTGCATTAATATAAGAAAAATAAAATGTCCCTTCTGTGTAATAAGCGCTTGGCCTCACAGCTACATCTGGAATTCCCTGAGGCGACGTTTTCATCTTCTATTACATGAATCATTGGCTACTATTGCTGTCTGGGGCTGTGTTTACGCTCTGTAAATGTGACCACTAGGGGGAGTTTCGTGGTATTACGGCTGCCGTTGCACCAAAACACATAAATATCCTCCGTTTTATGCGCCTCGTCTGTATTAATCCGCCTGCAAATCATAACAAGCCGATAATGCTTTTCCATAGCGCCAGTAATAATGAAAAGCTCCCGCACACTTGCTGACGCGGCGCGTCACATGTGAAGGTTAGGATGTCCTCCACTTTCTGCCTCTGGCAAATGGAGATTTAAATGAAGCGACGGCGCTCTGATATTAAACGAGAAAAAGAGAAATGAAAACTCAAGAGTTGATATCCGTGAGCAGAACCCCGAAATTATTCCCTTCCCGGATACACAGCGTCACATCTAGCCCAGAACTTAAGGAAAAAGTCATTTTATCAGCATGAAATGACATCAAGCGACACTCGGGTTCGGTTTATTGTTATCGCTGTCAATATAGAAACGGGCACGAGGGGCGGGTCGGTGCGAGCTCGCTTCTGAAGCGCTGAACGGTTTTCATAAACCGAGACGGGATTATTTCAGTGCCCGCAGCGGATCTGACCTCTGCCCCGCCGTGACCCGCTGGGATTTGCGGCAGATTATGGCTCGCACGGAAACCGCATCCCTCCCGGTGTGCGCTGTGCGGCAGACGCATGCGGCAGACGCATGCGGCTCTGCTCTGTCTGCGGCAGACGCGTGCAGTGAGAGTTTAAAGTCTAATTTGATTTATGAATGGCAGCAGTCGTGTCTGACAAACTCCTGGATGAGAGCTCATCCGCAGCTCTAAGCGTGCCAGTGAATCATTGACACGCGGAGAAAAGCACGGTGACATGTTAGATGTGTTCATACCACTAAGCTTTTGGTCCTGTGTCTCTTTACACCTTTTGTCCAAATGTCACAGGAATATTTGAGCGCATTCTCCACGACGCTCAGGAGAAATTAATGAATCGTTTGTGGTTGTGAGGCTAGTCATGTTAAATAGTCATATGTTAGCATTCTACTATACTGTGTTTTACTGTTTTTTTAAACCATACTACTGCTGTCCTATTTTTTTGGTATGCTAATTTTCTGTGTGCACGGAGTACCAGGATGATGAACTACATTTGCCGAACGTGCAGTATTCCACACCGCATGGATACTGTATCCCACAATGCATTGTGCTTGGTTTGACCTTTATTTGCTAGTGTGATAAATGAACCAGAAGTTACTTATATCTTTATATTGATAACTTTTTTATAAATTCGTCGTTGATTCATTATTTATGCAAGTGAAACATTTTTTGAAGCAAAATTGGTGTAAAAATGCAAAATAACCAGAAACTGTAAAGCATTTAACGGACAAACCAACTGTGCCACGTGACAACGGCCTACCGCTGTTGCAAACATTGACATACTGTGTAATTTTTCACATAAGACGGAAAAACTGTAGGCGTTACGTGTAGTACACGAGCACACGCTCATGCAGCGTACTATTTTTAATATAGCCACAGAGGTACAGCTATCTCCCGTTTGGTGCGAACAATGGCTAGTTGGTATTCTGAAACACCAACGATGAGCTAACGGTCTAAATTTAACATAAGCTGCTGTGTGGGACTGAAAGCCCACTCCACATCTGTGTGTGTGATGAGTGATGTGGAGCTACCAGGAATAAAATGAGTTCCTGGAACACCTGTAGGTTGGGTCTTAATGTAGCAGATGGCAGTTCTGAGCACAACTGTGTGCTGAACACGCTAAAACTTTGTTTCTATAGGTTGAAGGGTTATTGGATATGTTGTTCTGGCCTTTGTCCTTCATGCTTTTACTGTCGATCGTGGAACATGATCTGTTAGGAATTGTTTGATAACGTCACATAACTCGATGGATTTCGTACAAAAACTCGGAACTTCCATTAAACTATTTATAAGGTGGAGCTGTGTTGATAGGCTGATGCAGTAAACGTGTTTGTGCTGATTTCTTGAAAAAGTTCCTGGAGGTGACGGTCAACAGTGGCTTCTTTCTGAGCAGGAGTCGTCAAATAATAACTAATAATTGACCTTCTGGCCTAAATGTACTGTAAGCATTTGAGTTCACATGCATGAGTGCTTTCATGGGTTGCCGCATTATAAAATGTTTTCAAACATAATTCATAATGCAGAATGAGTATTTGTTGCGTGTATTTCATGCTAGGAATTAACGTAAACTAGCATCTTGGTCATTTTTGTCTTTGGAGCAGCTAGCATCACGACAGAGTCTTAACGCTGACTCAGCTAACAATGTGAGGTTAGAAGAATGTTTCCCTAACATGTCCATTAAGTAACAAAAACATTACAAACGTTATTTTGTATGTTTTAGGAGCGTTCAAAATGTCAATTTTTTAAAATTGAGTTTTAATGTTGTTTTTAAACTTTTTTAAACTTCTTTTTAACTTTTTAAAACTTCTTTTTAACTTTTTAAAACCTTCACTAACAGCTTAAGAAGATTTTTTATATTTGATATATAACATTTAAAAAAGGTTCTACTAACATTATTGCGAGAACATTTTCCGTGAGAACTTTTAGAGAACATTATCCAGCATTCTGAGAACGTTCCCTGTAAGCTGGGGAATTGTGTGTGTTTTTTGTTGTTGAATACTTCAGCTTTATGAGAATGTTGCTGAGCAAGTTAACGTTAGTTAAACTGTCAACATGTTAATAAATAACATTCACGTCAACAGCACGAGTATTTGAAGGCCTAAAGCCTCCTCGAGTGATGGTGCCCGTTAATGTCACAGTAAAGTCATAACCTGCATCAGGATGAATGTCAGTGTGTGTGTGTGTGTGTTTGTGTGGATGTGTACGTGATATTTCCAGCCTTGTTTGTAACATATTTCATGTGCAGTGTAAAGATCAAATCTAAAGACGTAACCAATGTTTAGATGCCCCGATCCAGAGCCCTCGTGAGGAGGATGTGTGTTTTCCGTGTCCCTTCCTCCCTGGAGTGCTGTATGTGTGAGTGTTAGTGGGGAGCATGATGTGCTCATCAGATCCGAGTCCTTAATCCCGGGAGATGGAGCTGACCATCCCAGGAGCTGAATAATGGATGCCGCTTCAGCGCTCCTACAATCCACAGCTCGGCAAAGACGGGGCAAGACAGGACAGGGTTGTCTTCCTGTGCTTCCCACCTCCATCCTCACAGGTCACAGTTAGGGAAAACCCTGGTGGTGCAAAGAAGCGTGCTGCAAGGTGTGGCGTTCATCTGAACTGATCCGATCTGATGTTCTGATCTGATGCTTGACTGAGTGTGCAGAACTGTGAAGGACCTACTGTTGAGATGCTACGGTTGAGTTACGATTAGCAGCCTGGATCAAAAAATCATTTTCTTCAGTTTTTCTACAGCTCTGCCTTTGTCTTGTTTTCCAGGAATAATCTCTGTACATACTTAAAGATACATTTGAAGATAAACGTATTTCAGAATGTTTTTTTTTTAATTTTTGCTTTTTTTGTGTAAACCTCACAATATTTAGTTTGATTCACAGCATGATAAAAGCTAAAAAAAAGGTTAAAAATAACCCCTAAGATATACTTAAAATACTGTATATTCTCAAGTCACAATATCATCTGAAATTTTGTCATCTGAAATTCTTGTTTTAAGGGTGTTTAGAAATATATAAATTATATGTACAATTATATGATAGATAGATAGATAGATAGATAGATAGACAGATAGATATAGATATATATGATGTATTTCTCCATATTCCTTTCCATATTTCCAAACCACCTCTTCACCACTGCCCTGTAATCTCATAAGCAAACAGGCAGATGTTTATCCTGCCTAATTCATCCTCTCATCTCATGTTCAGTGTAATCCCACAGAGCACGTCCCGTCGTGACATCACAGCCCGTCTCACGTCATGCACTGCTGTGTGCGCGGGATGATTTTCCTTTGCCCTCATGTGAGCTAGCATTGCTCATAACGTTGTTATGACAGCGCCGCCTCCAGTGAGAGAGCATTCGCTTTGGTCTCCTGTAATTCCAGGAAGGGCCGGAGTTAATGTGTACGTGTTTTATTTTTCGGCCTCCCTCTCTCCTGCACGACCTGTTTATCACCTGCCTGCCCTTCACGCTAAAGTCAACCAGTACACTAGGTAGTGAATTCAAAGCAAACGATTAAGAAAACAGCGAGCGGTGTTATCAGGATAAAACCTGTGGCTGCCAGCAGAGTCTGTAAATGATTACACCTGCCAGATAACAGTGACCTCTGGATAATACAATCACATGTGTGGAACGTTTGCTGTTGGCATATGAATACGGATTCAACTCATTAATGTGTTTAGTGTACTGTACTGTATATAGGGGAATCCAGGGCAAGTTGTCACATAATAACTATGTTAAGTCGGTTTCGACAATCAAATTGAGTTCAAAACTGTTTTAAATGCGATTATTTTTGCTCTAAACCACAAATGTGTATATTATTTCATATGTGTATGTTTTGTATATGTAATGTATACAGCACATATTATGTATATGTATTCAAATAGCAACATACATACATTATTACATTATACTGTGTACATAACATGACTTTGGGTAAGCAAAGGAATACAGTAAAACCACACTGGCAACTTTATGCAGTAGATTTTAACCAAAGGGTTAAACTAGTATTTTAGTAAATGAATATTTTAGTAAATGTCAAGTTGGTGCAAGCAGTCACATGCTTTCATATTTTGTCATTGTGACTGCAGTGCCCATATATTTTTATATTTTTTCATTTTTGTTTTGTGGTTTATTTGTTTTTGCTGTTTATATTTCACAAAACAGTTTTAAGTAAAATATTTCATTTGATTGATCAGCTGAAACATTCCTACAAACACAGCCCAACCCTTCCAATACAGCGAGTCTGTGGCAGGAAACGTCGCAGTCATATCTGATGTCTTCATGGCTTTGATTCCATTGGGCTGCCCCACCCACACGCTGAATAAATGTGCTGTCTGTGGTAATGAGTCTGACTTTATTCCTTATCTCAGTTTTATTCTTCTAAAAAGGACTTTGGCACAAACAGGACATGCATATTTAATGGTGCAAAGCTGGATTTATTTGCAGTGCTAGATCTGTACGGGTTTTTTTTTATGAGCAGAGAGTGTGTTTGTGAGCGGGCTGTAAATGCTGAAGATAGGAATGTTTGTAAACTCCGACTGCTGGCTATTTCAGCTGACTGCACTGATGTGGTGACCCCTACATGCGGCCCGCTCCTCAATAATACATCAGCGTGTTCTTTTGAGAAATGCAGCAGCTGAGGTAATTCAGGTGGTCTTGGGTTTGGGGTGCATGTATTTTTCAAAGCCTACCTCTCCACCTATTGCATTTTTTCTTTCGTTTTAAAAAAGGCCTTAAGCTTCTCTCTCCATTAGTCATCAGCAGTTTGGCTGATCTCGGTCTTTGTGCGCTATAGTGAGTCAGTGTAGCCGCAACCACCCACATGCCACAAAAAACGCACACCATTGTGAACACGTATAATCAGACAGCAGAGGAGAAAGACGTTTATTTGTCACTCCTTCAGGGATGTTTCTTACTAAACACCACTGCGTACCAGAGCGCCGTCCTAGATTTTCCAGTTCTGTTGAATCTGGTAGTGAGTCACAGGGACTGTGAGGAAGAAATGTATGTAATGATTCTGTCTGTATGCCATATATAATATATATATGACGTTCTGTAAACGTTCTCTCAATTTAATGTTAGTGGAACATTTTTATAATGTTACATACGTTAAAAACAGGTTTAAAGCTGTTACAGAATTAAAAAATGTTTGAATAGCATTCCCATAACCAAGCAATAATGTTAGTACAAGATCTAAAAGCTGGACGTTTTGAGCGTTCTTAGAAGATTAAAAATAGCATTTTTACAAGTTTTGTCATTTAATGAAAATGTTGGGGAAACGTAATTACAACCTAAAATTGTTAGCTGGGTCAGCGTTTAGACTGTGTCAAGACACCAGCTGGTGAGAAACTGACCAAGATGCTAGTTTAGCAACATAAACACAAAATTACGGAGTGCGTCTCAAGTACGTGAACATATTTTTCTATCTAAGAACATGATTTGCATTATATATATATATACATACACACACACACACACACAGAGATATATGTATGTGTGTGTGTGTGTGTTACTACTCATTTTGCCCTCAGCCCATATTTAAATGAACATGATTCTGTGCCATCCAGACATAAAGTTCATTTCCTCACTTCAGTGATTCTTATGACGCGGTTGAACTTTGAATCAGGCTTGTGTAAAAGTTAGTGCATGTCTAAGTGTTAAAGCGACACAATGGCCCTGCAGTGAGCGGTCCCTCCTGATTTACAGGTGCATGGCGTGCAGCGTGTCTAATGAGAAGCCCACAGCCAGGTGTTTAGGTGACTGTGGTTGCCTGGGATACGCTGAGCTAGCTGGAAGCAGAGAGCTAATGCAGGGACACGCTGTACCGACAGCAATTGTTCCACAGGGAGGGCAGAGAGGAAAAGATGGAGATGCTCTCTCTCTCTCTCTCTCTCTCTCTCTGTGAAGCAATCTTCTAAAATATATTTTTCACCCACAGTCTGTCTGGCTCATCTTCACTCCTGCTGTTTGGCTGTCTAGTCAAGGTATTAAATCTAGCAGGTTGAGAACTTGGAGTGTTAACAAGCAACCGCCTTTGAGATTCTTTCTAGCAGCTGTACACTTGCAACAAGCCACCGGTAGAGAATCTCTTCAAATATCAGAAATATCTGTAGCCTTTGCTCTCGTTGGACACGAATCAATTGTCTTTCTCTTGCATGTGACAGATCTGTTCTATATCGCACAGAATCTGACGCTTTCGCTTCTGATCTGAACGTCGTATGCGGAAACACAGTGATGGAATGAGTGTCTGATATTTATGAATCGGAACAGGTCGAAGTTTATGTTCAAATGTTAATGGCGATGCAAAGTCCATAGTCCAAATGTCTTCTCATTTCATGTTGTGATGAGCGTGCTTAGATACTGACGGGGTTTTACACAAGCAGTAAGTCACCTGATAGGAGTCACCTGAAATTAAGCTCAAGGGCACTCATTTGGTGTGAATGAAGCCAGTGTTGTGCTCAGGTTTGATGTATAACTGAAGCTTATATTCTCTTGTTTACATCCCCCTCACCTTACAGTGACAGTACACCCCCAAAAAGAATTGCTCAACCTCATGTCATTCCAAACCTTTTTGGTATGATTTTTTTGCTTCTGAGGAAAACAAAAGAAGGTCATTTGAAGTATGTGGGTCACTAAACAACATTGACTTCCACTGTACGGACACGGAACCACTGAGGCATTTCTCAAAATATCCTTTTAACATTAAGAAGGTTTGGAATGACATGCGAGTGAATCATTTCACCGCTGCATGTGATGCACACTGTAAACCTTCATGCACCGCAGCAGCTGCAGTCCCTCATCTGATGCATCAGAAAACTACTGAATCATTTAAGACCTGAATCTGTTCTTATCCACTAAAACCAATGCCAAACCATCTCTCACTCTCACTCTCACTGAATCTCCCTCGTCCACCATGCTTTGCTTTTCTCTGTTTTGCTGTTGGAGGTACAGTGCTGTATCGTGGGTTATTTTGAGAGTGAAGTGGGGGCTGAGGTTCACCTTTAAGAGTTGTATTTCCATCATAGCAGAGAGGACACAGCGATCCATTCCTGCTTTGTGACAGGCAGCTATTTTCAGAGCAGATCACATGACATGACAATAGACACGCATGCACGTCCCCACTGACACCCCCCCCCCATTCCGCTCTCTATTTAATAACACCCAGACTGGAGCCAAACTTCATGTGCCTGGCTGTGTTTAAACTTTAAACAGAACCCGAAGCGTGAGATGCGCTCGCTCACCAAAACCCAGCTGCTCGCATCGTTCTATTCTCGTGTTGTGTTAAATGCACGTCATGTTTTCCATCCCTCGCATGCATGCGACCGTCCCCCGCCTGGTCTGACTTCAGAGAGGTGCATGTGTTAATGCACCGAGCTCCTCATATTACCAGCAGCATGGCGCTTCATGAGCTAATCTAATGGGGCAGCGTCTGTCGCACACGCACCTGCTGCGTGCATGTGTGTGCAGCTCCATGTGTTTTCCATGATCTTTGTTGTCTGTTCTTCTTAGTTCACAGAGAGACAGTTCACGGCCAGACTCACTCCATACAGAGAGAGAGGCTGACAAATATCTCAGCCAATATCTCTGGCACACTGTGTGTGAGGTGGTCGTGGTGTAGATCGCTGTGGATCATGCGGACAGTTGCGTCACCCCCTGTATCCTCACACCAGGATGGGAGCCCAACACAAGCACAGCTGCTTCAGATGGGCCATTATCCTCGAACCCAACGCCAGCATGGTCTGTTACACCTGCAAAGGGTTAAAGATCACATGATCACATGATGTCTGTTTTCCACTCCATCATCCATGTGTATATTTTAAACAATGTTGGATTTAACCTTTACAGGTCATTATGATAACAAGCGACAGCGGTGGGGTGGAGAGAAAGGGGCGTGGCTATGAAGGCGTGGCTTCAACTTGAGAATGATATTGTTTTGAATTCCTCCGCTCCAACTGTCCAAATATCCCGGGAAGTTTCTGACTTTGGTTGGTCACATGGTTGATAGGAAATGTACAGCTGGGGTAAAAACCAGAGAATCAAGGACCAGAGGAAATAATTTCATTTAATTCCTTAAATTAAAATCTGAATTTCTAAGAAAAAACTGAAAGACTCCAGTTGATGCTCATGCTTGGGTTTAGAGATCTGAACAAGCTGTTTGTTTAAGACAAATCTCTCAAATCATGGGAAGTGTGCTGTT
>JAZGTJ010010208.1:0-10063 GCA_036877575.1 Botia almorhae | reverse complement strand
TGTAACCTAATGGAAACATTAGGGAAATGTTTTTACAGCTAAAATGTGTTCGCTGTGAAGGCTGTATTGTTATTGTATTGGTAAGCTTTGTACTACAGAAGTTTCGTGCTACTCAGTGTCTAATCGTAGCCATTCAGCACTTGGCAGTGATCAGTAGAGATTTTCAGAATGATTTTTGAGTCGATCAGAAACGTCGATGTGGGCAGGAATTAAATTACACACAAAACTGTGACATTTCCAGTTGTGGTGAAAATGGCATCCAGCACTAGCGATTTGAATGGTTTGTTCTTTATCACTTTAACATGTTTTTGCTATATATCCTGTCTGATTGTTTAAACGTGTATTTTTCCCAGACAAATAAAGTGACATTTGATTGAAAAAACAGGTTATATGAAAACAATAACTAACTGACATTTATGATTCAGACAGAACGTGTAAATGCAGAATGTCTGAACAGGTCATGACCTCAGAGCCGTCTGCCCCCAGAGGTGAGAACAATGTAGATATAAAGTGAAGGAACATGCATCTCATCATCATAACAACAGCAATAAACAACACGTCTCTTTAGTCAGCAGGGTTTAAGCTCAGTGGATGAAATGATTTTCAGATGATCCGCAGAGAGAAGAGTTCATTAAATTAGAGCTAGTAGCTACACACACACACACACACACACACACACTTCTACCTGTAGAAATCTGATTAATTTGCGTGTACACGCTTAATTAAAAAGGTCATAGAGGAACCGTTTTTGGTTCCCCAAATCATCTCAGTCTTTCAGGTGAGAGATGATACATGTGTCTGCGAGAGTTTTCTGATGGCACAATAACTCCTGCCCATTGGATGACACCGCCACCTTTGAAATCTGATTGGTTGTATTATATTAATATTAATATTGTACTTGAAATTGTAGCTTTATTTCCTCAAACTCATTTGTTTGTTAGGATCATTCAAGTCAAGTAGAATAGAATTCTTTATTCCAGACATTCTGAAATTCCAGTTTCTTTGTTTCACTTAGAATATTGTTCAGTGTTTTCTTTTAAACTGCTGTTTTTCTGTCTCTCATTGTGTCAGAAGTCATGTGGTCTTCGCTGCAGTGTGAGTGGGTGTCTGTTCTAGAATCACCTCAGGAAACATGATCAGACCTTTCCAGTTATTCCTGAGAGAAACAGTCAGTTCAGAGAGAAGACTGTCGTGTGACTTTCTTTATCTGCCCACCATATCAGCACCTCTCTCTCTCTCTCTCTCTCTCTCTCTCTGTGTGTGTCTCTCTCTCTGTGTGTATGTGTGTGTGTTTGTGTGTGTGTGTCTGNGTGTCTCTCTGTGTGTGTGTGTGTGTGTGTGTGTGTCTCTCTCTCTGTGTCTCTCTTTCTGTGTGTGTGTGTGTGTGTGTCTCTCTCTCTCTCTGTCTCTGTCTCTCTCTCGGATGATATCTTAGGTTGTGGTTTGCAGTTGGTCATGTTTGTGTGTGTGTGTGTGTCTCTCTCTCTCTCTCTCTCTCTGTGTCTCTCTCTCTCTGTCTCTCTTTGAGATGATATCTCAGGTTGTGGTTTGCAGTTGGTCATGTTTGTGTCTCTCTCTCTCTCTGCCTCAGATAATATCTGGGGTCATGGGTTGGAGTTGGAGAGGTTATGTTTGTGTTGTCAGTTGATCTGTCTGTGCAGGGGAAGATAAGGGTGATAAACAGGGAGGAGATGGAGTTCACCTCCACCCCTGTGTGTTTCTCTTAATGCTTCACCCGGCCTGTGTTTATATTGACCATCTGGCAGGAAAATCAAATGAAAGGTATTGGAATCATATTCAGCGTTTATCTGAAATGAAAATTTAGGCTTATGATGAAGGTTATCTGGAAATCTCTCACACTTAACTTCACATGTTAAAACTGAAGCCGGGCTGGCGTGTACTGATGATGTCATGCATGTTTACAGTGATGCTGTATGCGGTGAATGAGCGCTGGTCCTCTCATCTTAACTTGTGATTTACTTCACATGGTGTGAAAGAGTCGACATAGTGTGACTTACAAGACAACAATTTTCCAATAGGTGACAAAAATGTTAAACATTATTGCTTGGTGATTCTATTTTTTTTTAAATTCTGTAATGTTTTTAAAATGCTCCACTAACAACTTAAAAGTAACATTTTGATATGATGTGTAATGTTTAAAACAATCTACTAATGCAGAAATATTTTCTGATAACTTTGAGAGCACTTTTAGAGGACATAATAGAATAGGAATGTCACTTTTTTTTAGGTTTGCAGTGTTTTATTAAAACTAGTCTTTAGTACAGAACTTAAAGTCAAGGCTAAGTACCTTAAGTAGCCTTTCTTCAATGCTTTTGCTTTTATTTCAGACACAGCAGTCGCTCCCAGCATGCATTGCGGCACTCCACTGGCATTACTGTTTCTTCATTCCTGTAATTATTCCATAACTACTATTTCCCAACGCTCCTGTGCATATCGGCACGAGTTTCCAATTATATTCTCTGCCCGTGCCAGAATAAATAGCCTCTGTGGACGGGCGTGTGTGACGCAGCAGGATTTATTGCATGTATTACATGCATGTAGCTGTCGTGAATGACTGAGAGTATATATACCCCTCAGGCTAGTTTCTGTACGGCAGAGGTTTGTAGAAGCTGCACACGCACTGATTCATTTCTCAGAATGACTTTAGAAGGTTTTTGTTTGCATTGATTTGGTAAAGGCTACCGCTGGATCAGCAAGCGGTCGGCCGCTGTTAGGCAGAGCTGAGAAAATCAGCGAGTTTAAATACACAAACAGAGATTTAGAGCTCATTATCCAGAGGAAAAAAACGATCTTCGTTTTTCAGTGTCTGTTCCTGCAGAGCAGCGGCTGGCCAAGCTGCTTTCAAACTGTGGTTTGCCGGTTTGTTTGACTACAACTAATAAACTAATAAACAACTGATAAAACTTTATGCAGCATAGTTTAGCATTTTACTTTGCTAGATATGAAGCTCCATACAGACTGATGATCTTATTGTATGAGATGATTTCCTCATTCTTTATACGTGAGAGGTTCATCAGAAAGGCACATTATTGTTTCTCAGTGTGTCGGGCTGTGAACACCATACAGTGCAGTGAGATTGTTAATGGAAAAAGCTGTTGTATGGTGTTCTGGTAGAAGTATTGAAATGATACTTCAGTGAGCTGCATCTTTACTTCTGCTGTATTCTGTTGTTTTGTAAAACTCCAGCAGAGCTCTGAAACTTATTTGATTATGTCAATGAAGCAGTTTGACTAGTTTAATGAAACAGTTTAATTGATTTTATCATCTCAACCAAAGACATTTTTCTGAAGCGAAAGATCGTCTGAATGTATTTTAAAATCTTATAATTGGAACATGTCTTGCTTTTCACCCTAGAGAGACTGAGAGTACAGCACACACTCGTCTTCAGTTTGTTATGTGATGTACAGCGAAATGATTTCTGTTATTCTGTCACACGTTTACGCATTTCAGATTTCAACCCCTTACTTAGCCCCTGACATTTAGATTATAAGAATGTTCCCCCAACGTTTCCATTAAGCAACAAAAATGTTACAAATTGTATTTTGAACGCTCTAGGAATGTTGAAATCATCCAAACGTATTAATGTTATTGTTTGGTTATAAGAACATTATTTAAATGTTTTTCTGTACCATTTTTAAAACATTCCACTAACTGCTTAAGAATATCTTTTGATGTATATGACATATAACGTTAATAAAACAGTCTGCTAATGTTATTGCAGGAACTTTTTGATAACGTGCAGATAATGTTAGCCTAACGTTCTGAGGACGTTCCCTGTTAGCTGTGGGTATCTGCCTCAGCCGTGTTGTATTGTAGACTGTATGTGTATGTGTATGTGTATGTGTGTGCATCTGTTGAATCCAGCGCGTCATGCTTGTGTGTGTTTCTGCCACGATTGGTGTGTTGAAACACTGCATGCTGATTGGTCCCTCTGAGCTCTCATTAAAAGATGAACTGTTAATGAAATGTCGTATTCTCTCGGCTTCTCCATTGAGGCATGAGCCAATAAGAGCGCAGCATGAAGCGGCCCCATATCCCCAAGCTCGCGCTTCAGTGAGGGGCCAATTAAAGCTTCTCTATCTCTCTTTCTCTCACTTCCTTCCTCTCTTGATCCGTTTTTACATCTGTGTGTATCGCCGTACATATTTTATGGGTGTCAAGTTGAATTATGGACATGCATAATTGCATGTACTATTGTGTGATCTTATTCAATACATTTTAATGTACCTTTCTTACGCAGAAAACTCTTTTACGAGCCATTTAACATTTCCGAGGTGTTGCTTTTATCTCAGAGGAGAGAGAGTGTTTTGCTGGTGGCAGATGGGGAGAAAATGGAGCAGCGCTGTCATTGGTCTGTCCTTTTAATGCATGCGTGCGTGGATGCATCATAATGTCAGATTTGATTGTGCAGGTGGAGAGAATTCAAATCCCTGCAGAATGTTAATGACAGTTTAACATTCATTAGAACGTGGAGGGGATTCCAGAACAGCACGGAACATTCCAGAGGCATCTGATGGATCTGTGCTAGTTAAAGCAGTGCTCAGACTGAACTCAGAGTAGATACCCCTGTGTAAGTGTATACAGATAGATACATGCAATAGAAAGAGAGAGATAGAGAGAGAGAGAGAGAGAGGGGGATGTATGTATAACGTGAGAACAGCATGGCAGACTGAACTCTTCACTCTGTTCTCAGTGTCCAGCGGCTCTAGACGAGCTCTCTGCTCTCCAGAGAAACATGATTGAACATATTTCATGTAATTAAACTGGGATGTGGGGAAATGTGAGATTGCAAACATTACTCACCGACTCTCTCGTAAATGGGAGACTTATTTGTGCGGCGCCACTCCAGCGTCTGCGCGTGTGATTGTAGTAAATGTTTAGCATCTAATATTCGTATTTTAATGGATCTAATCAACATTACAGTCTGTCATCGTCACAAAGAGAAACTGTAAACAACAACTTACAGCTATTCCCGTGTATGTTTAATATAGCAGAATTATGAGCCTGATGTCTGGTGCGGAACTCAAATCAATCTCATTAAAAGCTTTCTTTAAATTCTGTTACACATCCAAGAATGTCATTTACTGTGTTTTGTGTTCCTGTACTCGTCTGAACTGGACAGAAGAGAGCACAACAGTTTATACCAGTGCTGTTTTATCTCCTACTCCTGTAACCTCTCTTCAAATCCAGATGATTAAATATTCACCATCAGGTGCTAAATATCCAGTGCTGATGAATAGTGATATATATATATATATAGTGCTTGATAACTGATAGCAAAGCAGACTAATAGCAAAGGAGACTGCAGCTCCACATCAACTGCATCATTTGATACAGTGGCAAAGACATAAACATCTTGCAGAACTAACAAACTCTTATCTGAAGAGCAGAATAGGCCTCTAATAAGGGTTGATAATGAGGGATGAACAAGACAAATAGAGGGTGGACAGAAAGAGCAGGTGGAGCAGTGGAACACTGTGGTGATGATGAGATGATGAAGATGAGAGAGGGATTAGAGGATAAATGAAAGAAGATGATTTTGCTTAGCACCGTTTCTACTAGTGTGTTAATGTATGCAAATGAGAGAGAGAGAGAGAGAGAGAGGGAGAGAGCAGTACAGTACAGTAAACACGCAGAGAGTCTGCTTAGGCATTCTACACCTGTTTCCTGAGCTCTGATTGGCCGTTGGGAATTCTCAGGGAGCTGTTTCTCTGTCGCCCATCAGCATCCTGTGTTTCAGCCTCGTGTTTGACAAGCTTGAAGTCCGTGTCGCTGTGGACGTCTCACAGAGACGAGTTCATCTGACTTCAGTCCATATGAAGCGCTGCATTATTCATTTCATTTTCTTCAGAAATGTGTTAAAGCACTTTGAGCCACTTTATTGTCCATTAAAAGAACCAGAGAGAGGTTTTTGATTAGCGCATAAAAACTGGTAAACTTTGATTCTTTTTGGCCCTTTCTTTTTAACAGTGTTGGCCTTGTTCAAAGTTTACTGTGTTTCCTGGTTACAGTAAAGCCAGACAGTACATTACATGTTGGAATATTAGTGGATTGTTGTGAGTTTCTGTGTGATGTGAATGTTAAGCTGGGACGCTGTGGGTGGGTCTTCTGATCTGACACAAACTCTTTTAGAACATTTCAGAACACACTTGCTGTGTTGTGGAATGACAGAATCCCTAATGAGCTGCTATTATTAGGTGTCATTTTAAAATGATCGGAGAAGTTTTGTTTTTCTCAACAATCCTATTTCCAATCTCTCACTCTCTCTCTCTCTCTCTCTCTCTGTCTCTCTCTCATTCTCTCATTCGCATCTCTCTCTTGCTCACGCTGTCTCGCTTGCTCACTCTCTTTCGCTCACTCCTTCAGTTCTGTCTGAACTGTGGAGCTCAGCACAAGAAGTGTCTAATAATTCGTTAGTTCATGTTTCTTCCTGTTTATTTCTTTCCACATTTAAACTGATCGATCATACAGTCCCATCTACACACACACACACACACACACACACACTTTCCCTCTCGTTTACTTTACGCTTTCTCTTTTATAATTTCCCTCATTCATTGATGTGAGACTCACAGTGAGCACTGAGAGTTCTCTCTCTCCCATCATGCACACACACGAGTCTCAGGCTTCATTTTCAGCACAGCAGCGGGCAGGTGTTGAAGTATCTGATAAGAGTGTGTGATTGTTCTTGTGCTACCCGTACAGAGACGAGACCCATTTCTCCCATTGTCTCCTACCAACATCAGATAAAATTATAAACAAACACTGATATTAGCGCTCTGATATTAGAAATATCCCTGATGTTCATATCGCAATATGCACGATTTGAATACTTCAAAAAGTTACGTACAGTCAGTTTTAGGTCAATGCAGATAACAGAGGGACTGTTATCAGATACAGAAAGACTGTGAAACGTATTGGTTATATAACTGTCAGTTGTAAAATATAGTTTATATATATTTTTAAATTGGGTTTACAGATGCAAAACGTATTGTATCGCATGTTGCACCATTTATCAGCTTCTCATGACATTCTTAAGTATTGTGCAGCCCGAGAACAACACAGGTTGTGTTCTAAGTACACACGATGCTGTATTAATCACATCTCTTGTGATTAATAGAACACATGAACACATTTGCCTGTTCGCTGATTATAACTTGAATGTACTATAAGTTTCTTTGGATAAAAGCATCTGCTCAATGCATTCATGTAAATGTCTTTTGTCATTGCAGAGAGCTGCAGCTGCAGGGCCTGTCGACTGTGTTTTGTTAGGATTGTGGGATGTGTGCAGTGATTGATCTCTGATGATCACAGTAGATTGACAGTTCAACTGTATCTACTCTGTAAACGTGTATTGTAGAATTATAGTTTGGTCAAGCACATTGTTTTTGTGCAGTGCAGACACGATGTGAAGCTCCTGCATCACACTCGCTCATGATGACCTGCTGTGTGCTGTGTGTGATGAGTCAGTCAATATAACACTACACTGACTGCTCTCTTTGTGTGTGTGTGTGTGTGTGATGAGTCAGTCAATATAACACTACACTGACTGCTCTCTTTGTGTGTGTGTGTGTGTGTGTGTGTGTGAGTAATTTCACAGTGAGGACCACAGTATTGATCTGAGACCAGTGGCCGGCTCAATGTGTCATTTCTGTCCTGGCACAATTCAGTATTAAATATTAAAGCTTCTCTCCTGAGCACGGGTGTAAAGAGAGAGAGAGAGAGAGAGAGAGAGAAAGAGAGAGCGGGGTTGAGTGTTCAGGGGTTGTGAGGTCACTGGCCCCACCAGCCAATGGGTGAGTAATGCGGTGGTTGTCGTGGTGAGGGTCACATCTCTGTGAGAGGAAGAACATTAGCTGCAGATTTATTAAAGAGCAGTGACTGCAGTCCAGCTCTACAGAGCCGTTTCTCTGGGATGGTCATCAGCTTGGACTTAATAAACACAATCAGTGAGCTTGTGTTCTTGGAAGGTGTGTTTATCTGCAGTACCTCTAGAGAGGTACACAGAGAGAGAGAGAGAGAAAGAGAGATTTCCTGAAGCTGGTGTTTTAAAGATACAAGCAGAATTTGAAATAAGACAGATCACTCAGTGAAGCTCTGAGTGAAAAGTCATAGTTCAGTCAAAAACAATTCTGTCCTCATGTGTTTATCCAGTTTGTAGTTCAAAACCTGATCTGATGTGAAGGTAGATGTTTTGTAGGACCTCAAAGGTTCTTTACTTCAAGAGTGACCATCTTTCATTGTATGCATTCCAGGTCTTTTAGAGTCATACGAAGAGCAGACCAATGTTAAAATAAATCATTATTAGCTGACAAATCTCACCCTCTGCCACAGTCATCAAATGTCGTGTCTTTGTTTTTGTTCACCAAGGCGTTGGTGAGCTTTTTAAATGAGGAGAAATTGCTCGGTGAGGAGAGCTGAATACAGAAAACAACCTTTTGTGTAATGACAGAGAAAAAAAACAGTCACAGTGTATAAATGAGATTGGCTTGACTATTATGCTCAAATCTCACTCGCTCTCTTTGTCTCTCGCTCTCTCTGACTCATAGGTTTGTACCTTTGTGATCTCCATTTTGTATGTCTTTGCTCGCGTTTTGCATCCTAACAAGATTTTGTGATCCCTTTGCGCCATTATGCTCATTTATTATTGGTCACATGTTGCATATTAATGAGCTGGAGTCTGACACGACCCCCCCAAACACACACACACACACTCTCATGGCCTGTATGAAAAGCATATATCTCCAGTGTCCCTCAGAGACACCAGCTGCCGGAACATCATGCAGCCAGTGCTGTTTAGACACACGCTCATGTGTTTAATAACAGAGGCTGCCCACAGCACGTCTGTGTCTTTGAACATTGATGTCAGCCCAGCCGATTAAATATCTTCACCAATCACACCTTTGCCACACTCATACTGGTCTGTGATTGGCTGTTGCTCTCTGCTCTTCCCAATCATGTTGAAATCGATTAAATGATGAAGGATTCTGTTCTTGTCATCACCGACGGCAAGTCATCAGTCATTGTGATCAATAGTACTGTAATCAATTAACACGAGTTGTTGTGTTAATGACTTCAGCTGTTTCAGCTGCTGTAAGCGATTGTTGTTATTACGCATTGGAATACCACATATTAAAAGTCGTCACTGTCATGGTAAATATTACTGGAGCAGGTGTCATGGTGTGAGTTTGGGGGCGGGACTTCTTGTTTGTAGAATTCGGTGCGGAGCCGGCGATGTCTCCAGTTGATTTTCATACCAGTTTTCGTTGTTTTGTGGAGTGTGTGTACGGGGTCTAAACACAAGCAGCTTATCCTTCATCTCGTCCTCAGAACCACACAGCTGTTGTGAGGGCTGGAGAACATCTCTCTCTGACTGTGGAGTTTCTAAAGAGTGTGTGCTCTACAGTAACAGACGTTTGTTTGTTGTGTGTGTCTGTTCAAAAACAGCCGTATAACAACTGTACTGTATATTGTGTGTGTCCTACAGCATGTCTTTACATACAGAATATCTGCTCTGCAGGAGATGAAATCTTTCTTTTTGTGTGTTTGCAGAAACACTGCTGGACACTCGGACGGCCACAGCAGAGCTGGGGTGGGTGGCGTATCCTTCATCAGGGGTGAGTTTGTGTAACTTCCTCTCTATCGCCATCTCTGATTGAAACACAAAACTGCAGGTTACTGTACGTACTTCTCTTTATGCATGTTGATGTCAAATGATCATTACATTATAAACCTATGTTGCAGGAAAATAGCACAAGAGAGGAAAATGGCCCTGGATAAAATGACAAAGATCACAATGTGTTGTGATTTATCACACAGTTACACACACACTTGAGATTGTGTGTAGTGCTGTAGCTGTGTATTAAAGATCACAATGTGTTGTGTTCTATCACACAGTTACACACACACTTGAGATTGTGTGTAGTGCTGTAGCTGTGTATTAAAGATCACAATGTGTTGTGTTTTATCACACAGTTACACACACACTTGAGATTGTGTGTAGTGCTGTAGCTGTGTATTAAAGATCACAATGTGTTGTGTT